>CAVNYN010287747.1:225410-236579 GCA_963692815.1 Nyctanthes arbor-tristis | reverse complement strand
CAATAGTCAATGTTGGGCCCGATCCATGGAGGATCGAGGGTAGTCATGAGCTTAAGGCCCTAGCCATAAACTAAGTCGAGATTTTCTGCTATTCGGGGCGCTAAGAAGAAACAGTTTCAGTCTATCATTCATTCAAGACACTGTTTTTGATGAGTGTGAAGACAGAAGTTGATAGTTCGTCTTAAGATTCAATACATATTTCGGTACAAATCTTTCAGATTCTTTGGTCTTCAACCAGCATGAAGTCTGAGCCAACTTATGTGCATTTTCTCTGAGATGTAAAAAACTACAAAATTACAGTGTCTTGCTATATTTTGTGTTCTTCTGGGATACAAATTGCTGATACCGTTGGCCTAATCAAATTTTGATCTTCTGAATTTTCATATATTGCCACGACAAACAAGTCAAGGCTGCCTGTGCTTCCAAGAGCGGTTGAATGTCATTTGTTTTTTGAGTTGGAACAAAATCAATATAAAAATGCACAGAGACAAAGAAAGATCGGGGTGTGGGGTGGGGCAGTGGTGTTGGGCTTCTAATAAGAGGAAGGTGGTTGTTTAGTCACCTACCCTATACATAAACATGACAACCAAATCACCTCCATGTCTTTTTCCTTGTAGTTGGATCTTTACAAGACATCTCTCTCTCCCCCACCTTTACTTTTAACTAACAATTATGCTATGCTACAAGGTTTTGGTTCAAGGGTTGTATGAGCGATGGACGAACATGAGACCGGGCGTTAAGATAGTTCCATATCTATATAATTATTGTTGTTGTTTTATACAAGGAGATACTGAGGGGAGGAAAATGAGCATCTTCAATGGGATGTCCATCGGAGGAGATGGATGACATGTGAGATTATTTTAATTTGAAAATTAAATGAAAAGAAGTGTAGAGAAAAAGAATGAGAAAAATGAAAAAAAAGGGAGAGATAGAAAGAAATTCACGTTAATCCATGTTAATCTTGTTCCTTATAGCATTTGCGTTCCTTAAAAGTTTTTGCTATACTTTTCCTCGAATACTTGATTTTATTATCATTTTGCGTTCTTGATGATCGGATATATTTAAAAACTTTTATTTGCATACTTTAAAATCATAGAAAAGTATACGTAGCTGTATATTATTATGAGTCATGCTTTTTGGTTTATTTAAAAATCTTAAGCAATTCCACAATGAATTTTTAGAAATCATGAAATCATTCAATACAACATGTCATAATAATAAAATGTTAAAAATAAATAAATATATATATAATAAAAATAAGTTAATGATGTAAGTATAAGAATTTAAAAAAGAGTAATGTTATTTAACACTACTGGTGTTTGACACCATATCAAGGTGACATTAAATGATAAGTTGAATTAAGTGGATCATTTATTTATTTATTTAATTTTATTTATCATTTAATGACATATTAGATGTCACTTAAGTTGGTGCCAAGCACCCGTGGTTCTTGGTACCATATCAAGGTAATATTAAATGATAGGTTGAATTAAGTGGATCATTTATTTATTTATTTATTTCTACTTATAATTTAATGACACATTAGATGCCACTTAGGCTGGTACCAAGCACCACTGGTGCTACATAGTATTATTCATTAAAAAGAGTAATGATATTTAGCATCACTAGTGCTGAGTAATGCTATTTAGCACCACTAGTGCTTAGCACCGTATCAAGCTTCCGATCCCTAAATGATAAGTTGAATTAAGTGGATCATTTATTTATTCATTTAATTCATCTTATCATTTAATGATACATTGGATGCTACATTGGTACTAAGTAAAATATGTGGTATCAATATAAACTACCAATTTTATATATTTTTAAATATGAAATGAAAAATTGACTTTCAAAAAAAAAATATGAAATGAAAATTTGTTTAATTTAATATATATATATATATATGAGTCCTTTTTAAGCAATTCTCAGAAGTTTTGTTAAAACCTTACCTCTCATGTAGTATATCATGTGAATTTAAAATAAATATGGTTTAGGTCTGAAATACACTTGGCCTGTATTTACGTAACATCCTAGAAATTTCTACAAATTAAAGTAAGTAACATAATTATTATTTTGAAAGAATTACTTGAATATCATTCTAAGATTTCTTGAAAATTAAAAGATTGGTATTCAATTGACGTTAAAGAAAAAATTTGGTTTATATATAGTAACCTAATTGACATAAACTAAAGAGCGGTGACTTAATAGATCGGAAGATAATACAAATCGGAAGGACTTCTCAGACAAATTCTTGCCAAGTGTAAGGTATATGTTGCGCCACATGTCGAGATGTGATTGACGGAACTCCAATTTTATTAAAACCAACTCAATTCCAACTATTATATATAGGCTTGAAGGTCCTCAAACTTCTCCAAGCATCCCAACACCCCAACTTCCCCTTCATTCCACCCAAATTCGTCCATCTCCATAGTGAGATGGAAAGCAACCCCAAAAACCCACTAAAATACCTCTTTCTCACATGAAAGAAGCTCCTTACCATATATAGAAAGATTATAACTTAAAGAATAGCTTTGATTAAGGAATTTCAAAACTTTAATAATACTTTTGTAAGTGAGAATTATTCAAGGAATATTTGAGGTGAGTAATGTATGCATTGGCTCTCCCCCTTCAAATCTCATATCTCCAATAATTCTCTTTGTTCAATAGTTGATTGTAATTGCTTCCTATACTTTTATTGTATTGATTTGACATCTGATACTTAAGTGTGCACACTTTTCCTTGGATAAATGATTGCTCTTTGATCTTAGCCATCGCTAGTGACGCCATATACCCGTTTGCTCTGCTATCTGAATTGTTTTATGGTATTATGACCCTGCTATATGGTCTCGGCCATTCTGATCTGTTATCAAATTGTATAACTTACGGGTAGAAGCTAAACTAGTGATGTGTCCAGGCTTTGTATCATCGAATCTCTGAATCTTTGTAAATGACCTTCTTTGTGCATAAAAATATCCTCTTCTGTATTGTTTTTGCGTGGGTCAATATATGTTGTTATTTACTGAGTACTTTTGTATTCACCCTCCAATCTTCTATCATTTTATAAGTATTGGACTTAACAGCTCTGTTGCCGGATCGTCCCAAAGATGGAGAAAATACATGTATGTGATGGAGACTTCGGCGGGTGACCGGGGTTTCGTTGTGGGTAGCCCACAGAATATTTAATCATCAGAGTGCGGAGCGAAAGCGTCTCGATATTTTGAACTGTATTTGTATCAATTTTTAATCGTTAAAGGCTTCCGCTATTGTATGAAATTGGGGTTCATGAAAAGTGGTATCAGAGCATGATCCTCGGGCCTCACATGCATGTATCACGTCTATTTAGACAAATCTGTGCACTTAGAGGTGTTGAAATCAGTTATGTTAATTGATGATAAGTTAAATTTGACCTTGGTAATATTATACATTTGGCTTCTAAAAGTTTATCAATGAAAACAATGAAAATGGAAAGGAAAAATGCCTAATTTTAGAGGTACCAAATGGCTCTTATTTATATTTGAAAAAGTTTTGGAATATGGCTACATACATGAATGAGAAAAAAATTACACTGTGCAGCCCTGCAGCCACATAGCACCCCGCGGCCAACCGCGGAATGCATTCCGCGGGCAACAGAAAACTTAATATGTAATTGTGGTCAAGTCCCTCAACTTTCTAATTCATTTCAAATTGACCAAAAAACTTATTTTATGCATTTTTAAGCTTTAAAAATCTATTTCTTTCTCATGATAAATCCCTATGTCGATTGGAAAGATTTCCTTTTGACTATTTTACACTCAAATTAACTGTTGTAGGTTATTATTTAACCTATTTTTAATAAACTTCAAATAACTTATGTAATTGGATTTTTAAGGTTTTGAAAACTTAACTTTTGTAAATTTATAATATATGCTTTTGAAAGTAATACAAACCGCTACAATGCTTAGTAAATTTCGAAGATGAAATTTATTAAAGGGAGATAGATTGTAACATCCCGTAAAATTTAACAATAAATAGTAATAATTATGCCAATGATTTACATCAATCGTAAAGATTGTTACCTAGATAACATCCAAAGAAAAAATTATGGGGCTTGATCAAGGTAAATCAAAGTACGGTAACTTAATTGAAAGATAATACAAAGTGTAAAGATTTCTCGCGCAATAAATGTGCGAACTACATTTAGCCACATCGCCTTAATATGTGTACAACGCCACATTGCGCCACATGTCGAGATATGATTGGCGGAACTCAAATTTTATTAAAAACAATTTTATAGCAACTATTATATTTATGGCTAATGGGTCCTAAAGGTTTCCTCAATACCAAAACCATCCCATTTGTTCTCCCAAACCCCAAAATTCGTCCATAGTTCCCGTGAAAAGGAGATCTACCCAAAAAACTCACTAAAATACATATTTGTCTCTAGAAAAAGGGTCCTTATCATAAATATAAAGATTATAATATAATGAATAGCTTTAATTGAAAATTTTAAGGCTTTAAAGGCATTTTCCACTTGGAATTATTAGATCGGAAGAGCACACGTGAGTAACGCATGTCTTGGCTCTCCCTCTTCGAATCTCATATCTCCCATAATTCTCTTTGTTCAATAGTTGATTGTAATTGCTTTCTATACTTCTATTGTATTAATTTGACATTCGATACTTAAGTGTGCATACTTGTTCTTAGATAAATGATTGTTCTTTACTCTTGACCATTGCTAGTGACGCCATATACCCGTTTGCTCTGCTATCTGAATTGTTTTATGGTATTATGGCCTTACTATGTGGTCTCGGCCATTCTGATCTGTTATTGAATTGTATGACTTACGGGTAAAAGCTAAACTAATGGTGTGTCCGGGCTTTATATCATCGAATCTCTGAATCTTTGTGAATGACTTTCTTTGTGCATAAAAATATCCTCTTATGTATTGTTTTGCGTGGGTCAATGCATATTGTTATTCACTGAGTACTTTTGTACTCACCCTCCAATCTTCTATAATTTTATAGGTATTGGACTTAACAGCTTTGTTGCCGGATCGTCCCAAAGATGGAGAAAATACATGTATGTGATGGAGACTTCGGCGGGTGACCGGGGTTTCGTTGTGGGTGGTCCACAGAACATTTAATTATCAGAGTGCGCAGCGAAAGTGCCTCGATATTATGAACTGTATTTGTATCGATTTTTAATCGTCAAAGGCTTCCATTATTATTTAAAATTCCGTTCGTGACAAGTAGTATCAGAGGATGATCCTCAGACCTCACATACATGTATTGCTCCTATATGGACGAATTCGCGCACCTATAGGTATTGAAATCAGTTATGTTAATTGATGATAAGTTAAATTTGACCTTGGTAATATTATACGTTTGGCTTGTAAAAGTTTATCAATGAAAACAAGGAAAATGGAAAGGAAAAATAATAGTTTTTAATTTATTTCAAAATGTCTAACTTTAAGTGGTACCAAATGGCTCTTGTTTATATTTGAAAAAGTTTTGGAATCTGGATGCCAAAAAAAAAAAAGAAAAAAATTACACTATGCGGCTGCAGGGGGCGGCTCTGCGGCCGCATGGCACCCCGCGGCCGACCGCGGAATGCATTCCGCAGGCAAGCAGCGGGCAACAGAAACATGGAGGTGAAGCCCCCGATTTTTCTCCCAAAAATTTGCTGTCAAGTCCCTGAGCTTTCTAAATGCGTCTAATCAATCCAAATATTCATTTTATGCACTTTTAAGCCTTAAAATCTATTTCTTTCTCAGGATTAACCTTTATGTCGATTGGAAAGATTTCCTTTTGACTATTTTACACCCAAAGTAACCCTTGTAGGTTATTATTTAACCTATTTTGAATAGACTTCAAATAAATTGTGTAATTAGATTGTTAAAGTTTTGAAAACTTAAATTTATAGTATATGCTTTTGAAAGTAATATATATCGATACAATAATTAGCAAATTTCGAGCATGAAATTTATTTAAGGGGGTAAATTGTAACATCCTAGAAATTTCTACAAATTAAAGTAAGTAACATAATTATTATTTTGAAAGAATTACTTGAATATCATTGTAAGATTTCTTGAAAATTAAAAGATTGGTATTCAATTGACGTTAAAGAAAGAATTTGGTTTCTAATTGATATAAATCAAAGTGTAATAACCTAATTGACATAAACTAAAGAGCGGTGACTTAATTAAAAGATAATACAAAGCGGAAAGACTTCTCAGACAAATTCTTGCCAAGTGTATACGGTATATGTTGCGTCAGACGTGTGCTCTTCCGATCTGATTGACGGAACTCAAATTTTATTAAAAACAACTCAATTCCAACTATTATATATAGGCTTGAAGGTCCTCAAACTTATCCAAGCATCCCAACACCCCAACTTCCCCTTCATTCCACCCAAATTCGTCCATTTCTATAGTGAGATGGAAAGTAACCCCAAAAACCCACTAAAATACCTATTTCTCATATGAAAGAAGCTCCTTAACATATATAGAAAGATTATAACTTAAAGAATAGCTTTGATTAAGGAATTTCAATGCTTTAATAACACTTTTGTATGTGAAAATTATTCAAAGAATATTTGAGGTGAGTAACGCATGTCTTGCCTCTCCCTCTTCGAATCTCATATCTCCCATAATTCTCTTTGTTCCATAGTTGATTGTAATTGCTTCCTATACTTCTATTGTATTAATTTGACATTCGATACTTAAGTGTGCATACTTGTTCTTGGATAAATGATTGTTCTTTACTCTTGACCATCGCTAGTGACGCCATATACTCGTTTGCTCTGCTCTCTGAATTGTTTTATGGTATTATGGTCTTACTATGTGGTCTCGGCCATTCTGATCTATTATTGAATTATATGACTTACGGGTAAAAGCTAAACTAGTGGTGTGTCCGGGCTTTGTATCATCGAATCTCTGAATCTTTGTGAATGACTTTCTTTGTGCATAAAAATATCCTCTTCTGTATTGTTTTGCGTGGATCAATGCATATTGTTATTCACTGAGTACTTTTGTACTCACCCTCCAATCTTCTATAATTTTATAGGTATTGGACTTAACAGTTTTGTTGCCGGATCGTCCCAAAGATGGAGAAAATACATGTATGTGATGGAGACTTCGGCGGGTGACCGGGGTTTCGTTGTGAGTAGCCCACAGGATATTTAATCATCAGAGTGTGCATTGAAAGCGTCTCGATATTTTAAACTGTATTTGCTTCGATTTTTAATCGTTAAAGGCTTCCGCTATTGTATGAAATTGGGGTTCGTGACAATCTATGTAGGCCAAGCAGGGTGGGAAGTTTTTTTAACAAAACTTCTAAGAAGTAGTTGAAAAATTTCTCTCTATATATACTATGTATATAGAGAAAAATTTTCAAAACCTCCTGAAGGTTTTGTAATAAGACTTTCAATGCCGTCACACGGGATGGGAAGTTTTGTTACAAAATCCATATAGCTTCAAATGTCAAAGACTCAAAATTAATTGGAAAAACAAATATTATTTTTTGAGAACAGAGTTACAAATATTTTATACTATATGGTAAATCAATACCAGACTTGAACTTTTCAATTTCCTCGGCGTTAGCCAATATTTTAGTTGCATCTTACGTATTTGAAACACTCACAAAACCTACATACTTTCAAATTAAAAATTAATGTTTACATTTACAAACTGAACATAGTGGTATATGTCCGAAAGTTATCAGCCTCTGGACGAATTCGAACAACAAATTTGAACTAGTACGACCAAGGGCTTCCACCCTGCAGCCTCTATAAAGCAGCATGACAACTGCATAAGGGGTGGATCTAGGGCCACCCCGATTACTCCTACACCCGTTTTCGAAAAAATCCATCTTTTTATCCCCTGGAATATTTAACGAATTTTTTTTTTTTTTTTGGGTATTTCAATTAGGGGATGTCAAATTTCGGCTACCTCTTTAACTATTTTCTGGCGACGCCCATCATAGTTGTCTCCCGTTGTGCAAGGTAAAGGGTAAAAAAAGAATCAGAATATAACAATGGAGAATAGATTCAGCTAGAATAATACCATTTCTCTAGGTTGCAAATTGATTTTCAGTCCAGTTGGTATGTATTTACGATTATCCACACATCTCCAATGTAAAAACGCCAATTAAAATGAAGATCGATCTTCTATCTAGGTGAATAATATTACTCATTTAACTATGCATTTAAATCGTCATAGTGCAGATCTTCCAAATGTATGTCGAACCATGTCTTGCCACTCTTCCTAGTAGACAAACGCGGTTTGTCGTTGTCGTCTTCAAGAACACGGCTAATAACATCTGCAATGAAAGCTAAATAAATGCAATAGAATACGTTTCATCTTAATCAAAATAAAATTAAAAAGAAAAAAAGATAAAATAAAATAAAAAAAGAAACGTGCCGAACAGTGGAGTAACTTCGTTTGTGCCAAATTGTGAACTTAGCTATGGTGAATCTTGTTTTATTGGTGCTTCTTGTAGTGCAAGATTGGACAAATTGGTGAAGCTTGTATATAAATCAAACACGCACACAGGCGACAAATGAAATTTTATAGAATCTGATTTGGCTCTTTACACGAAGCCAGATAGCCAATAATCTGCTAAGTCACATGGTAGATTTTTCATGTGACTTGATAGATTATTATTGGTTATCTGGCTCTGTACAAGGAGCCAAATCTAGATTTATATAAAAGCTCCATACGGCAGTGGACAAAAAAAGAAAGCAGAGAATTTACAACACATCGCACACAACACGGCAGAAACGAGAAAATTGAAGAAAAATTCAGCCTTATTGATTTCTACTTGGAACGAGCTTTAGTGTTCAATTTGGTTTTCGTATTCTTCAATTGGTTTTCACCAAGCTTATTTTTGAAACTGTTAGGTGATATTTTATCTCGTGTAGTAATTATTGAGTTTTATCTATTGTTGCTAGATAAGTTATTGTGATGCCAAGAATATTATTCTTGACAGTGTTGTATGATTGTGGTGGTGTATAGTTTCCTCTTGATTTATGATAAGAATATTGAAAAGATAAACATTGTATTCTCATTATTATTTGATGATAATATGGAGTTGTAGGTTTTCCCCCATCAATTTTCCCTTCTCATTGAAGGTTTTATAACGTAAAACGTAGTGTTATTTATTTTTCCGCACATACATTATTATTTGATATATTGATTGCCTATTTTAATAAAAAGATTTTGAGAGAAATTGATTAAATTTCCAACAAAACCAGTTATTGGCTAGGGGCCCCTATTCCAACGAGGATTAGAAGACAGTCTCCACCTAACTGGAGGGCAACGAATAACGGAAGTCAGATTCCTAAAACAGCAATGTCCCAACTAGACAGGGTTGGAGTTAGCAGTCGGTATTAAAGTGTGTCTAAAATATAGATTAATACTAATTTGTATTAAAATATTATTTTGCATCTATTGTTCGGCTGCAATGGCTTTCAGTTGCCTCATTGAACGTTAATTTTTCGGAAGAGTTTGGAGTCTCACCTGAAAATGCGTTCTTCAGCTCTAAACGTAAACTTTACCTTCATTTTCAGCTTATGACATGAACGCGTAATCGCTCTATAATTTAAGGGTATATTTCTAATTGTCTTAGAGGTGTTTAAAGTGTCTCAACAAGGTGCTTATGTAGCATTTCTCCACTCTATTGGCATCTTCATTATGAATGTCAGTATTGAGTTCCTCATTGAATATTTGCGGACTGTCCTATTCTTCAACTGAATCAGTATTTATTTGCTCCTCATCGTCAAGAATTGTGCAAATCATATAAGTCTCATCACCCAAATCTAAAGATACAACAACTTCATAAAAAAATTGAATGTTTGGCGTATGTGCCATCACCTAAACCCTATAATTGTCCTAGATCTGAATTGGGCAAACAGTTGAATATCATTATTGAAGCAGTCCTTCAATGATTCATCCAATGTTGCATCTTCGTGTTCATCAAGCTTTCGTCTTAGAAAATTTATTAGAGGTTACCTCGATACCTCGATACCTCTAATTGTCGATGAAGTTCTTCATTACTTTCACTTTCACTATATGAATCTTGCGATCAACAATTTGTCAACAATGCGAATGAGCTTTGATACCAACTACTGTAGTGAAAGCATAAAAATAAATAAATATGATCCAATCTCTTTGATCCCAAATGAATACTGTGACAAGATCACCTTCTAACTTTCTATTGATTCCTCAAAATATCAAAAAATCTAACATTAAAGACTTGTTAATTCAAATACCGAGAACTCAAAAAAATTGGAAAACAACAATTCAATAAACTAATTTAATTCAATAATAATCACTGAATTACAATAACTTCTGACTATATACTATAAATAGGATCTAATTGACTTGACAACCAAAATAAATAAATAAGAAAATAATAAAAGATATTTAATTCAATAATAATCACTGAATTACAATAACTTCTGACTATATACTATAAATAGGATCTAATTGACTTGACAACCAAAATAAATAAATAAGAAAATAATAAAAGATATTTAATTCAATAATAATCACTGAATTACAATAACTTCTGACTATATACTATAAATAGGATCTAATTGACTTGACAACCAAAATAAATAAATAAGAAAATAATAAAAGATATTTAATTCAATAATAATCACTGAATTACAATAACTTCTGACTATATACTATAAATAGGATCTAATTGACTTGACAACCAAAATAAATAAATAAGAAAATAATAAAAGATATTTAATTCAATAATAATCACTGAATTACAATAACTTCTGACTATATACTATAAATAGGATCTAATTGACTTGACAACCAAAATAAATAAATAAGAAAATAATAAAAGATATTTAATTCAATAATAATCACTGAATTACAATAACTTCTGACTATATACTATAAATAGGATCTAATTGACTTGACAACCAAAATAAATAAATAAGAAAATAATAAAAGATATTTAATTCAATAATAATCACTGAATTACAATAACTTCTGACTATATACTATAAATAGGATCTAATTGACTTGACAACCAAAATAAATAAATAAGAAAATAATAAAAGATTGCCTTACAGAGAATGTCTAATTATATTTGGTGTTTGATTGTAAATTGTTTTCCGTGGAAGATGCAATTTTCCACCTAAATTTTATTGGTCTAATCAAACACGAGTTTA
>CAVNYN010287747.1:0-219771 GCA_963692815.1 Nyctanthes arbor-tristis | reverse complement strand
TATTTACTTTTCACAAAGATTAAGAGAAGTTATTGGAAAAGTAAGATTCACAAATGTTTTTTTATAATATACCCTTATTTAATGAGTATTAAATAAAGATAATAGTTATTATTGGCTACATTAAATGAGGATATTTTCATAAAAGAATAAACAAATAATCCTTTAATTAGAAATAAGACCATACATTTGGGACTAGAGAAGAAGGAAAGGTAGCCTATATAAGAGCACTTCCCCCACCTTGCTAAATAGTGTCCACGGCTAAAAACCCAATTGAGGGGCCAAATTTAGCCCCCCATTTACATTTTCCCCCCTCATTTTTCTAGTTTTTCTATAGTGTCCAAAAATACAATTTACGGAGTCCAATGTATTATGTGGCAAGTGTCCATTGGACACTTTTTTGGGGGGGGGGGGTCATCATCTTCCAATGTGTCACATAGACACCTGTCACATAATACATTGGACTCTATAAAATGGTGTCCATAAAAAATTTTCTCATTTTTCCCTTTTACCTTTTCCCCTAAACATTTGAAGTGTTGGGCGGAGGGAGTGAATAACATAATAATGATCTTCCTAAGTTAATTCTAATTCTAATATAATTGGAGTAACATTCCAACTCTCCTACTTAAGTCGATGCATTGATTTGTGCTCAACTCACACAGTGATGTAGAAAGACCCGCTACTCAAGAGTCTTCTTCTTGATGGGCCGTCATGAGGTGCTACATAATAAGGTTTATGGCATAAGATATCATGCTTTTCACCAAATTCACAACCAGAAAGAGTCATGTAGCTAGCGAAATGAGAATTTAGTTATCCTGCCATACAAAGCAGAGGGAATTGACCTGAAAGATACTAGATTTACGGGCAAAATATGGCCTTTCTTTAAATATGGCTGGCCCTTACATTTCGGGGGCTTTATGCGAAATTTAAATGGGGCCCTCTTTTAAAAAATTTTGGAATAAACACGATTTCCATAGTTTGAAACTTTGAATACTTAACTTTTATATTAAAAAGGTGAGCAAAATAAGTAAACGTTTTAATAATATTCAAAGGAATTTTCATTTCAATAGGTTTCAATATTTGACAATTTGTAAGACATTCGATTATATTTTATCATTTAAGAAGCATATATATAGTACTAAAACACTAAGAGAGCCCTTTTCTTATAAAATTATATACTACAAATTTAGTATTTGAAATTTAATAAAACTTACAAGAATTATAACTATTAAACACGAAAATGAAAATTTAAATTGGCCCATAAAAAAATAAAATAAAATTTGTGGGTATAAGGATTTGAACCTTTGACCTATAACTAAAGATAGAGAGACCTAAATGTACAAATTCACCATTAGGCTACAAGACAATTTATGTTAAAATTGTATGCACATTATTTTCAATCTATGTTTTGGACATATATTTCAAAAAACTAGACTGTAAACTTTTTGACGCTTTCCAACTGCGGCCCCAAATCGACTGCTTTGGTCAATTAGTATCAGGGCCGGTCCTGGTTTAGAAGTCTAGAGATATGATCATGTTATTGTAGAGATAGTTCATGATTTGCTACCAAATCAGTAGGTCGACTAAGATTAAGAGTGGACCACTTATGAGATCTCGAAAGTCATGTTAGCCTGTTGCGGAGGGAAGTAGCCCAAACTTGAAAGTTTGGCCACTGATTTTAACTCCAAAAGATGCATCCAAAGAAGATCTTATGTGGGTAGAAATGGATTGGCCAAGGACAGAGGCATTCAATTCTAACATTATCAGTATAGGTACAAGCAATGAGAATCAAGATAGGCTCACTCCCAGAAATGGATTTGGATCTTCATCTAGTCAAAACAGTCAGCCATGTTGAAACTAAGGTTTTCCAATCACTTTCTTTACACTCATTTTCAACCACATGTCCTCCAAAGAAATTCATAACTTCTTGCAACTTTTCAGTCTTCTAAAATATCACTTTTCAAAACATTAGTTCACAAAAATAAATAAATGAAATGAAATGAAATGAAATGAAATAATAATAATAATCTATGTTGCTGGGACTCTTCACTTTTCAAGAAGACACTCGGGTATGGGATCCTTCTCAGATCCTTTTGGTCAAAAGAAAATCTCGTATATCATTCAAATCTACAGACAACTTTTCTATTGCCCAAGAATGCACATAAAACCATCAAAATATGCATTTCCAAAGTCAATTTTAAGTTTGTAAGATAGATTCATGTATTTTTTTACTAAAATTTGGACCCTTTTTAGCCATGTAGCCATATCCTAGACTTTTGAAAATGAAGGATTTGACACTCAAATACATACCCGTACCTTAGTCTGAGCATCATAGATAACAATAATCAGTAATCAATAATTTCATACAGGCCTACACTTATGAGTTATTGAAAGGGATAATTCCATGATTTGAATTGTGTCTTTAACGCTAGATGCTTAATTTGCAATATAGTCCAGTATATTTCTATATTCAAAGCACTTCTCTAGCCTGGATCATAAGAAGAGCAAAACCTATTATCTAACAAAAAGAGAAAGTACCTTTGTGTAATACTCCAAGCTTTCTCCCAACTCATTCCCTTCAAGTCAATCAAAATCCTCATTAACTCCGGAATACATAGTGTTGGATGGGTGTCATTCATTTGAACTGCAACTTTTTCGGCAAACTCTTCCCATAGCTCATTTCCACTCGATCTCCTCTCAAATCGTGCAATAATATCTTGAAGAGAAGCTGAGCATAAGGTATATTGTTGCTTTAGTCTTAGGATCTTTCCCTCCATTGATTCGTCCCCAGGATAAAGTACGTAACATATCTAATATCAGAGAAAAGCAAATAAAGGTTATGCTCGTGAAGTTAGCACTGGTGCATTTGAATATGGAAGCATTACAATACATTAACCGCTGAGATAATTAGGGGTGTTACAACTTGCAAGAAAGAACATCAACTAATATTTCCAGGTCTTTGCACACGCCCACAGAAATTAGATTCTAATCACAAAAACTTGGCTTTCCTAATGATTTTACATCTAAGGAGCATATTAAGAAAATATGAAGGACATGGTAAGAAAAGTATTTGCTATAGTGAATAAACAAACCTTCTCAGCATCCGTTTGTGCTTCACACGCTTTAGTGTGTTCTCCAGCATTGAACGCATATAAATCAAATTGTTCAGATGGAATCTTGGTGGACCATAATCGAAGGTTGATTGTGGTTTTAGTTTTGTATCCTGGTATTGGCACATCACAAGCAACAGCAACTATATCTTCTCCACCAATCCAACGCCTCTTCCCATCTGATCCAGTAACAACTTTGCCATAGAATTTCACAGGATATGACACATCATTTCTCACAATTTCCCAAGGGTTCCCCATCTGCATGAAAACATTTTACTACGTATGCAGGAGGTTTTTACATAAACATGGAACAAAAAGTAATCTAGCAATTGAAATAAAATAAACGAATGAGCTCAAAAGGTTTCCTTGGAATATGATTATGAGGTCAGAACACCACAACAAATGAAAGAATCATACTTCAAGCCAATTTTCAGCAACCTCCTCTTGCCCATCTTTCGTAATTTTCTGTTTAAATAAGCCATACTTGTATCTAAGTCCATAACCCCATGCTGGATAATTTAATGTTGCTAACGAGTCCAAGAAACAGGAAGCAAGCCGTCCCAAACCCCCATTTCCTAGAGCAGCATCTGGTTCCTGTTAGGGATGAGTCAAAGAATAAGCAAAAAATCAGGGAAGAAAATATTAGAGCTGTGCACTGCAGGGTATTGTCTTGTGATGGAAGACGAACCCTCACAGTCTTTTATATCATGATCATTTGCATGCAATCAATGACGTATTAGCTCTTAGCCAAAGTATACGATTCAGCACAGACAAACCTTGTCTTTACATTTGTATTATTTACAAGTAAACTCAGTCAATCAGAGCAAGATTATTGCTCTAGCACTGGCAGACATTGAAAAACTAAATTATATTATACAACTATTCTTGTGAAAACTAAAGATAATCAAAGATAATCAAAGCCTAGACCAGTTAACAGAACCACCCTAACAGTTACGTTGAAATCTAAACTATAATATATAATTATGTTCAAGAAAATCAAATTTCAGGTCAGATAATAAAGCACCCAATAGCCTGCCCAAACCTTTTGGACAGATAACTGTTCCCGAACAAAAAACTAAACCAGTCAACAAAATGTTGTTTTCAACAAATCCCAATTGAAATAATCACAGTATAATCTAACCTGTGAAGCTACAGATTCCAGACTGTGACCAAGCTTTTTCAAAGCTTCTGCATATTCACCTGTGAGCTCCAAATTACCAATTGAATTCAGCAAAGCTCTACCCTGAGAAGAACCATGCTTTGTCACGAAGAGAAATGTAACTGGGAGCTCAGAATGGTAGATTTGTTACTAAAGATGTAGCGCTACATATGAAGTAGTCCTATAATCCGGACAAACCTGAAGAAATTCCATAGATAAATAGTACGCTTGCTTCATGTTCAACTTTTCATAAAGATCGTATGTTGCATTCCAATTGATGATTAACGCATCTCGTACGCTTTGCGCGGTAGCAAAAAACGCCTTGGGGAGATCAAAATGCTCAGGAGAAAATAATGGGGTGAATTCCGAATGGTATTTGATACTTGACGTGATAGACGCAGCATCATGTGTAAAAGAACTCTGATAACTATGAAGTCCTAAAATCCCCACAAGATATTAAAGAGTTACTTTACATATGTTATTATACATATATTAATAAACCTGACCCAGGTATGCATCCATGAACTGGTAAAAGATATGGTTAAAAATAATGACCCAAAAAAAAAAAAGAGATATGGTCTCCAACTTTGTCTATGCTGACGCTTAAATAATGACAAAAGTTCGACTCTGAGAGGAACTCCTAACAATCTCAAGATTTGTAATTCTGTGTAAAGCTGTAAAAGTTGAACAAAATACTATAGTTCAACCTCTTGGAAATCACAAAGTTCCAGAATTAGATATACTACAAGGATATTCACGCTATAGTACAACTTATACTGCAATTCCCAGAAACAGAACCTCGTTCAAATAGCAGCAGTAATAAGTAATTAAATGAGCTGAATTGTTTATATTTTCAAAAACTAAACTTTCCTAACTTTCAAGTGGAAGCTCTAAAAACACATGAGATTAAGATACTCCCTCCAAGATAGGCCACTTTCCTTTCTAAATGTGGTTGAAATTTTAATTTTCTTATATATCCCTATTTAATGTGCATTGCTATTAACGAAATAGAATTGTTGAAGTGAAACTGAAATAGGAACATGCCTATCTTTGCGCACGGAGGAAGTAGCTAGAGTTCCTAGATGAATTTTATTGCCTATATACAATCCATCAACAGAGAAATTTAAATTTACATCACATTTCAAATTTCCAGATATCAAAATCCGGCAAATGCTTAACAAATCCCGCATTAAAAACAAAATTATCAGAGACTACATAACATTGCATAAAAAACTCCAATATCGAAATCAAACCTTCATCAGTGATCGGATCCATTTTCTTCTGCATCGGCTCACTCGAAACACTCCTCACAGAAAATAACCATTTTATCCTCCTTCTGGTAAAAAAGAGTCTATAACTTCCATTTCTACAACTGAAATCCAATGGCGATGAACCATACCCGCGATACGGCGCACGCACAGTCGCCGTCGCCGCTATGGTCGAGTAGCCGGGTGAAGTCACCATTTATCACTACCGAGAGCTCTCCCAAATTGTATCAAAGACAGAGTGTGGTTGTGGGTGTGGAGGGTAATGAAGAGTGGAGGGGGTAGATATTGGAGAGGGAGGAACACTGCTGAGTGACGGAGTCCGTTGTCTGGTAGTGAAAAGTAGCCATCATTAATCATCGAATAACGACACTTTCTCGTGCCATGCTGTACGCTTCTTGAACGTTTCAACCTTTCATTAGTTAATTTCATAAATGGTGCTCAACCGTTAATTATTTTGCAAACCTCAACCGTTAATTATTGACTGAAGGACTATTTTTTATACACACTATAATTTTAATTGTACCATATATTCTTAACTTTTTCTAATTTTTTCATCATATTTTTATTCTTGACCTTCTATTAACTTGAACATTTCATATTCAACAAAGGTTTTTTTATTTAAAAACTATATTCTTATATGTATGTTGTATGGAAAGAATATATATCATATAAAAATAAATAATATGAAATTTTATAATTTTTTTTTGTATGACAAAATTTTATAAGGTTACATTAGCCAATAAGAAATAATTAATTTTTTAACATCAACAAAATAATAATGTGATATTCTCTTATCATCTTAAGATAACCATAGTTTACAAAAAAATTAAACCCGATTATTATTGTTAACGCAAATCATTTTATTTTTTTTGCACTAATTTAGAAAAATCATTTTAACCTGATTGTTATTGTTAAAGCAAATCATTTTATTTTTTTGCACTAACTTAGAAAAATGGCATCATATGATATATTGCTGTGAAAATATTTCTTATTCGACTAATAAAGTCAGATTACATGAAAATTATATAAATTAATAATACATAAAAGTAGTCATACATAAAATAGTCGCAATTATTAATATTAGAATTTTCACCCCGTGCATTGCACGGGCATAACAACATAAATTTAAAAAAAATTAGAGCAGAAAAAAGACGAAGTCTCAATCATTTTTCCAGTATAATACTAAACTTGAAGTTTCTTTTTTCTGTTGAAGGAAAAATTTATTATGATTATATTTTTAATTATTTTTAATTAAAAAATAAATATTAAAGTAACTATACTTTAAAAAAAAGATACTATAGAATTAGCAATCAATTTTCTATTAAACTTCCATAAAATATAATATAAGTATGATTAATTAATTTCCATGAAAACAATAGTGGAAATATACAATTTATGTAACTATGCTTAGGGGAAAAAACCATTGAAAGCATAAGTCGTCAAATTTGGCTTTTCATAGATTTAAAATATGTAAAGAAAGCTAATTCGAGAATTGTTTTTCTTTTTTCTGAAAAGTTGAGAATTATTAAAACATACCTTAAAAAATTTCAAATGTTTATTATAATATTTCGCACAAGAGTAGTATATGTATGTATGTGTGACAGAAGGGAGAGAGAGAAGGAGAGAGATTCATAATTTTAATTCATATATAATAAAATAAACAATTATCGGCAGATAGATGGTAAAAAAATAAAGTAAATTGTCAAAAAAAAAAAAAGGAAAAAAATTTCTTCATGGCTCAAGAGGTAGAACGGTAATTCGAACTAAAAGTGTAATCCAAGCTCAAGCATAACATGAAACCCAATTGAAATCTGCAATTGGAGTATATCCATATTTTTGTTTTTAATTTTAGGTTAAGAAAAAAGATTAATTAAGATAATATAAAAAAATTAATTCAAATATTCTTAAAAAAATTAAAATAAAAAATTAAAGATACGTGAAAAGTTAAGAAAAAAAGTCTTACGCCAAAAACCTAAAAGTAGAAATCATGAAAAGGGATTAAGGAATAAAAAGAAAAATAATTCAAATAAACAGTCAAAAATAAGAGAAAAGAAATATTAGGAGATCTGGATTTTAATGTAAGATTGAAGCCGTAATTGGATGAAGATTAGAGGATAAGGCAAAAGGAGAAATTAACAAAAGTTAAAAATCGGATTGAATCAGTATAAATTTTGAAAAAGAAAAGATAAAGAAGATAGGTAAAGAAGATAATTCAGGAAAAAATAAAAATATATAATTTCACAGGTCCTTATAAAGCCAAACTATTGGCAGGAAAAATCATACCAGAAAAACTTTTCTTATTATTAATATATATTATTTATACTGGGAAAAAATTACAATTATAATTTTCAATTAACTTAAACTAACGATATACATATATTTAATTTCTATTAATTATTGTAAACAACAAATTTCAAAATATGTTAGACAATTTGATAACAAATTTATCTATAATTAAAACAATTAAATAATGATAATTATACGCTAGTTATTAAATTGAATATTGAATCTTATTTCAAAATAGTGAATGGATAACGAAAAATTGAAAAAAAATTTAAAAAAATTGAAAACTTCAAAATACCATACAGGTTACCACAATATGAAATAATAAAATGTCTAAAAAGATTCTACTAACAGATTTTTTTAGCGAGAAAACTGTGGTACAAAGGTACCGCCACTATTTTCATTTAATTAATACTAGTTATTTCACCCTTAAGTTACACAGGATAATAATATCAGATAGTATAAACAATTCAAGAAGATTAAATATGATTGTATAAAAATATTTAAGCTTATAATATTTGATTGTTTATGAGTGTGTAAGCAAAAACAATATAACTATTACTGTAATAACGGTATCTTTTATTAATAAAGATAAAAAAATGTCTACACCAAAAAAAAAAAAAAAACAAAGGTAAGCATTGAAGAAAATTTTTGGAGTTTATATTGCTACCAGTGTATAATGCACGAGAAAATATGTTACGTCTGATAAACATAGCTTGAATACATGATAGATAATACACATATTACAAAATTTATAGTAAATTTTGCTGTTTGGTCATCTTTAATACAAATCATAACTTTCATACATTTTCAAGTTATAACTCTCAAAATATCTATATAAATATGTCCATGGGATGAATACCAACTTTTACTACAAAATGCACGTGTGATCTATTATCCTATTTGTTTTTTTTAATAACTTCTATAATCTGTATTAATGATATCTAACTTTTCTTAACATACTCGTTCTACGAACTAAATATTTTAATATGTTAATATAATTTAATCAATGTTTAAAAAACTGAATTATCATGATCAATTCAATTGAAAAAATTAGGAATTGGCAAATACTAGAACTAATTCAGAAAACAATCTGACGGTGTGAGATAAAAAATGATATGGTTCATCAGTTCACAATAAACTTTTTTCAATAATGATATATTAAAATTTTGAACCTTTTTTTTTTAATGGAGAAATTTTATTCAATAACTGAATGAAAAGAGAGTACATTATTAATTATAGAAGGAGGTAACTCAAATAATGCACTAGGGCCTGACAAGGAACCAGCCGCTCGAGCAAGCGCATGAGCAATCTAGTTCGCAGATCTTCTAACATATGCGAACTCTATACCATCGAGCTCTACCATCAACACCTTACAATTGTCAAGAATTAGACTAAACGGGGATAAATCAACATTATTGGAGCGAAGAGCCTGATACACAACCAATGAATCCATCTCAACCATGACCTGGGCAAAATGCAACTCCTTGATTCAACTTAAGGCTTCACGAACCCCTAGCAATTCAGCCATGTTTGCTTCATATAATCCATGCATGCGAATAGTTTAACCCTGCACAAAGGAGCCTTCATCATCACATAGCACAAGTCCAATCCCTATAACATGCTGATCCGGAAAGGTGGCGGCATCCACATTAAGTTTAAGAGACCCCGCTGTCGGCCGCTGCCAACGCAAGACACTCAGAGGCAAAAAAGCTCGCGACAAAGAAACAAACACTTGAGCTTCCCGCCACTGAGTATGGATCAAAGAAGCTAGAGAAACCACTTTAGAAGGCATAATAGATCGTTTCCGCCAGACGACCTCATTCATGTTATGCCAAAAAGCCCAACAAATCATGACTATGTTCTCCTGAGCTGCTTGGTCTCCACGACTAAAGAAGTCCAGCAACTATACTTTAAAATTCTGTACATCACTATGCTGGATAACCACTGAAGAGGCCGACCAAAACCGTTGTGTAAAAGAGCAATCTGCAAAGCAATACATAACAGTTTCAACCCCTATAAGACACACCAGACACTGTAAATCCACACTAACATGCCAAGCTCTCAACTGCTCAAGTGTAGAAAGAATCTTAGAGGTTGCTCTCCAAAAAAGATTCTTAACCTTTGGCGGCACTTTGAGCTCCCAAATGAAGTGCCAAAGTCGATCAACAGGAGGAAGATGTTCACCCAGGAGTATGGATTAAGCTAAGTGATACCCACTTCTGACATTGTACACACCTTTGACATCCTTGTTCCAAAACAATGTGTCAGAAGAGGCATTCATTCCAACCTACACTTGCAAGATAAGATCTCGAGCGTTAAACAGATAATCAATAACATCCATATCCCATCCATACCTGACACGCCCCACCTCTAGTATCTGTACTATACTAAAAATGTGGCGTGCGCCGACGATAAATTCTAACTAGAAGTTAGAATTCACCGCCTAGGCTCGTTTTCTTGTTAAAATTTACTAAAAATTTTGGCAGCATCTCCCCTATTTTATGAATAAACCATCCTGCATGATAACAATTCCACCAAACCCATACTCCAGCACAACTCAAAACCCCAAACAACCACTACAACACACCAAGCCAAATATGTATGTTAACAAAATGAACTCTACATAGATGTATATACAAAACTATATTAGCCTTAGTCTTTTCTTCTTGACATTCATAAACCTATCAACATATCAAAATGTCTTCCACCACATCAAAACACATTTCCTTATTACAATTCTAGTTGATCATGCCAACCTTGTCAAAGGCTCGTTTCCAGAATGGAGTCCCAGTGTTACTCAAACTTCAGTTGATACCTGGAAGCGAAAACATTAAAAAAATATTTTCGTGAGCATTAACGCCCAGTGAGTGAAATGTTAAGAAACCTTCATACTTTTAAACAAGACCATCTTTATCATTATTATTTTCATCCAAGCAAATCATAAGTAAATCATCCTTATTTATAAATCATTACAACGATAGAAACATCATGAATTTCACTTCATTTCAAGATTATCATGGAATTCACCCCAAAAGAGTATCCCACATCACATAATCATGATATCAAGTCATACGCGCGTAGACAATCAGCTTGGGCCATAGGTACCTTATGACCCCTTCGCCCTAGGCGGCACAATTAAACAGCTTGAGCTATAGCTAGCACATAGGCCCCTTCGCCTGGGCGGCGTTCATTTAGTCGCTTGAGCCATACTCTTTCGCCCGTAGGCGGCACATTCATGACATAGGATACACTTGGAGAGTTTTCAAATCATTCAATATTTGCATGTCAAATACCCCATATCTTTGAAGTTCTTAAACAATACATTGAGTTTATAACTTCTCGAATGCAATGAAAATTCTTAAAGAAAATTTCATAAAACACTTGTCATAACTTCACGACACCATGGATAAAAATCAAAGCATTGTAAATTCATTTCTAAGGGATAAAAGAAATTCCACTCACAGGCTATATGTGCGATTTAATTTGGTTGGTAAGCTTTTCCAATCTCTTCTGTGTCCCCTGTGACATAGATTGATAATAAAATCAATAATCTATTAACGCATTTCATCCGTCCAACATAATTTAATTTATATACAATTCTTTTCTCTTTTTCTTTTCATTTATGTTCTTTGTAACTTAATGTACTTGTAAAAATTTCTCTACTTAAGTAAAGTACGTAAATATGAAATTTTCTTGGAGTACAATGTCCCATTTCATTAAACTTTATAAGATTTCTTCACTTTCCCCTTAAACATATAGTTTGCCTCATTTATATAAATATTCTAGATTTTATTCTACCTTAGAAATTGTAGGCATCCCACACTAAAGTCTCAATGTCTACTAAAATAATAAATAACAATAATTCTTAATCTTTAAACACTAGTTCTTCTTAACATTTAACAATTTCCCCATTTACTAATCCTCATTAAGTTATTCACTAATTTCCTTGAATCTCAACTTCTCCGAATTTGACAATTGCCATATTATTATTCCATAAAATTCTAACACCAACTTATTCCTTCATATAATATATCATCTTATACAAACCATTATAAGCTCTTAATACAACATCAAGAACCTCAAGTTCATAATCTAATAGCTTTTTGATGCATTTAAACCATATATTAAGTAAATTTTTAATCTAGTACTATACGTTCATAAAATTTTCATAATCCTATATTCTTTAACTTATATCTAAAATTTTCAACTTGTTCTCTCATATGAAATTTTATCCTTATACTAACCAATTATGGCTCTCTATAATAACATCATAAACTTTAAACTTTATATTCACAACATGATTTCATGCCTTTAAATTGTGTAGTAGCAAAACAACAACCTAGTATTGTATATTCATAAAACTCCAATAAACCCTAACAACTCATATTCTTCAATTTATATAACCCCATAAATTAAAGGCCAAGAAAGCTTACTTGTTTGTGCCTTGTATTTCTCTTCTCCCTTCTTCTAAATATTCTTTAAACTTTACTTTTTTTTTTCTTCTTCTGCAGAAACGTTCGGCCCCCTTCTCTCTCCTTTTTTTTTTCTTGCTTTGTGTCTTTGAATTTAGTTCATATAATATATATGTGTGTGTGTGTGTGTGTGTGTGTGTGTGTGAATCACTTGGCCCAGCCAAGTCTCCCGAAAATTCTGGAAATTTTTCCTTTTTTTTTTTATAACAAAATTCTTGTTTCCACTTTAATCTCAAATTTTGTGTGCACATTAAATTTGGTCCTTATATTTTTAATCGACTTCATAGAATGGATAATTTAAAAGAATTGGGATGTCACAAATCGTCCATTCAAATATCCAACGGCTCTCTCCCAAATCCAAATCCACTCCCTGGCAATGCACCTTTAACTTATTAACTCAAGTTCAAGATAAGTCCCTCAAGGTTTTTTCTGATTTTGGCTGATTTCTAGACAATCATAGCTGTAATTATGCATGAACTTTTACTGAAAACTGATGTTGAGTGGTGCTTTGAGTTTATATATGCATTGGTTATAGGTTTTGTGGCCTGAATTTTGCTCTTTTGTTTGGGACAAATTATACATCAAAGATGTTTGATACATTACTTGAATGAATTTCAGTGCCTTATTTTTCTTCAAGATTTGATATTCATGGCAAATATGCATTAGAATGGACTAATGAGAACTATCCTGGGTTTTAATATCGTCACCTAATTATGAAAACTCTAGTGGCCATTCACTTGAGGATAAGTGAATCTATCCACATGTACAAGAGCGTGTTGGGATTATGTGTTTTATTTGATTGTAATCTTTTGTTAATTATGAATGTAGATGTCTCTTTTTATGAATAGGCAGATTAATGGTTAGCTATGTCTATCCAAGAGAGATAGAGAATTGTGACAGATCTGTTGGTGTTATTTGCTCATGTGAAGTTATTAACAGATGTATACGTTTTTTCGTTGTTTTCTTTTTTCTTTTTTTCTAAATAGATATTCACTTTGTAGAAATGTACTTTGCTTGAATACGGGTTTTTCTTTAGTCCAACTAAATATGGCTATTCCTGAAGAAATAATGTCCTATATTGTTCATGACAATAAATTTATAACAAATCAAAAGAGGATTACTGATGGTTTATTGAGTATTGATTCCTACAAAGAACTCCATAGTAAAATTAGATAATTTAAAATAATACTTAAAATGTATATATTAGGAAATATTTTATATTTTAAATCCATTATTAGAACTTAAAATTTGTTCACACCATGAAGGGTCAATCACTTGCCTTTCATATTTGGGGTTCATATTTCGCTAACTTAGCTACCCCTTTATTTTATTTTTTTAAGTTTTTGGAAGGAGTAACTTTTTTTTTAAGGGAGTAACTTAGATTCATGATCGCAGACATCTTACAACTCTTTAATCTCTATTTCCCAAAATTGTGATTTGGTTTAATCTATTAGCTTTTCAGTCTAAGATAAGAAAAGAATTGGTCGGTTAATTCTACTATTGATAATAGTAATATGTTGGGAATTTTATGGTTCTTGATGCTGTTAAAGATTATAAGAGTGCATATTAGATTAATTAAGCATATGAGCATTTAATCGAACACAATGTAGCAAATGAAATAATGTGATGTAACTTGGATCAGGCTGGAAAAAGAAATTGGTTCGTCGGGGTGAAGTTGGGAGCAAAGATTCAACACGAACGCCATCCCTACACCCGTGCCGCTATATTCCAACCATCGCGGCATTGGTCCGCGATCACCTAAATCGACTCAAAATTACCCGCAACTTGACACACTTGATTAGACCGCATTCCTAAGAATGTGTCCGTGCTTATGTATATATTGATATATAAGGATATGTAATCAGTTGTAGGTTGGATAAGTATGTGATATAAGGCAAACTCTGCCAAAATTTCTGTAAACACTTTTGCAATCTAGTATGATAATATTTTTGTATAGGGGTTTGTAAATACTAACATGTTGCTAAAGTTCATAATCAAGTAGAAATTCTGCCAAAATAATGGTAAATACATTTTGCATTTTCTCTACATCTTCTTTTTCAAACACTACAAACACAGTGGGGTTGTGGTAGAGTAAAGCATTTTTGTGTGCCAGGTGAAAGAAAGTAGGGACGAACCTAAGATTTTTGTATAGAATTGAGCTGAATTTAGAGAAAAAACAACCGGGGGTTGGATGGGAGAGGAGCCCTCTTTTCGGGGGTTCGGGGCAGCGCCCTCAAAAATTTTTTTAATACTATAAATTTTTGGAAATAAAATTGCACTAGAAATGTTAGAATACATAAAAATTTTAAAAATTTTTGGGGGCACGAAGGAACGAGTTTTTGTCATCACTTTACGCTATAACTTGCAATATCTATTTACTAGGTTGTAAATAGCATTACCTAAGGCAATTCATGTAGTCTCTGTGCTCGAATGTGTTAAAATAAGATGGGTGTAGTAGGGAAACTTATTGGGTACGTGCTGGTCAAAGGAGATCCCCGAAATCAACATAAAGGCTCATTACTGCACCAATGCCGTGATAACGACATTGTCGCAGCAAGGGTCTCGTGATGGCCCGAATCACGTCATAGTTGAATATAACTCGACACCCTCCACCGTACATCATCCCCATGTGTGTTTTCAATGCATTTAATAATATTGGAGGTGCAAACTAAAGCTAACCAATGAGATTAGGCCAACACTTTACTTTATAATGCGTAACTAGTTACGAAGTTGTAAATGTCACTACCGAGAGAAATTTATATATTTCTCATGCATGAACGAGTTTAAATAAGTTCCTAAGGCAGAGAAACTGATTAGGTACATCCCGGTCAAATGATGACCCCAAAATCTATCCGGAAGCTCATCACTGCACCCATGCTGCTATGATACCACCGTCAAGGCACGGGTGCAGTGATAGCCGGAAATAGTGTGCTATAACTTGGGTTGTGTTGGGAAAGGGAATTGGGTCGTTAGGGTGAATTTTGGAGCAAAGATTCAATACAGAGTGTCATTACTGCACTCATGCCGCTATGATACCACTGTCGCAGCATGAGGCCGTGATAGCCCGAGTCGATTCGAAATCACCCGCAAGTTGATACACTCAATAAGACCACGGTCCTAGGTATGTTTTCATTGTTTTTACACAATATAGATTGGAGGTTGATCGCGTTTTGCTAAAAATGGCCTATTCTAACTTGTAATGTTATGTAACTTAGACTTAGCACGACCGATGGCATTTCATATACGGTCCTGTACCAAAATATTGTGCTATAACTTGGGTTTGGCTGGGAAATGAAATTGGTGCATTGAGGTGAAATTTGGAGCAGAGATTCAACACAGAGAGCCATCACTGCAACCATGCCGCTATGAGACCACCATCGCAGTAAAGGTGCAATGATGGCCCAAATCAATTCGAAATCGATCGCAACTTGACCCCCTTGATAAGGCTACGTTCCTATTAATGTTTTCAGTCTATTTAGTTTATTTGGATCAGAATTGAGTGAGTTTTGCAAAAGAAATGCCCAATCTAACTTACGCGACCGACAACATTTTGTATACTGTCCGGCCCCGAAATAATATGCTATAACTTGGGTTTGGCTGGGAAATGAGATTGGATCATCGGGGTGAAGTTTGGAGCAAAGAATCAATAAGGAGTGCCATCATTGCACCTATACCGCTATGTTACCACCGTTGCAGCACGGGTGCAGTGATAGACCAAATCGATTCGAAATCGACCGTAACTTGACACACTCTATCCGACCACATTACTATTTATGTTTTTAGTGTGTTAGTTCATTTGGATCAGAGATTGAGCAAGTTTTGCCAAAGAAGTGCCCAATCTAGCTTGTGACGTTATCTAACTTAGACTAGCGCGACCGTCGGCGTTTCGAGCTACTGTCCGGCCTCGAAATAATACGCTATAACTTGGGTTTGACTGGGAAATTAGATTGGATCAGCGGGGTGAAGTATTGAGCAAAGATTCAATAAGAAGCTCCATCATTGCGCCTCTGCCGCTATGTTACCACCGTCACGACATGGGTGCAGTGATAACCCAAATCGATTCAAAATCGACCGTAACCTAACACACTCGATCCGAACACGTTATTATTTATTTTTTTAGCGTGTTTAGTTAATGTGGATAAGAGGTTGGTCAAGTTTTGCTAAAAAGGCCCAATCTAACTTGTGACGTTATCTAGTTAGACTTAGCACGACCGACGACATTTCATATACTGTCCGGCATTGAAATAATATGCTATAACTTAGGTTTGGTTGGGAAATGGGATTGGATCGTCAGGGTAAAGTTAGGAGCAAAGATTCCACAAGGTGCGTCATCACTGTACCTATTCTGCTATGTTACCACCGTCACGGCACGGGTGCAGTGATGGACCAAATCGATTTGAAATTGACTGTAACTTGACACACTCGATCCCACCACATTCCTATTTATGTTTTTCGTGTGTTAGTTCATTTGGATCAGATATTGAGTGAGTTTTGCCAAGGAAGTGCCCAATCAAGCTTGTGACATTACCTAATTTAGACTAAGCGTGGCCGTTAGCGTTTAGAACTACTGTCCAGCCTCGAAATAATGCGCTATAACTTGGGTTTGGCTGGGAAAGGGTATTGGTTCATGGGGGTGAAATTTGGAGCAAAGATTCAACACGGAAAGCCATCATTGTACCTATGCGGCTATAATACCACCATCGCGGTACGGGTGCAGTAATGGACTAAATCGATTTGGAATCGACCAAAACTTGACCCCCTCGATCAGAGCGTGTTCCTATTTATGTTTTTAGTCTGTTTAGTTCATTTGGATCAGAGGTTGATCAGGGTTTGCTAAAATGTATTCAGTGCATCCATGTTAAATAAGAGTCACAAATCTCCTCATATGCACATCATTGTACTCATGCAGTTATAGTATTGACCATCACGGCATGAGTACCGTGATCTACAGAAATGAACCTGTACCAATTATACCCAATTTCCAACATATTTATCAATGCCTATACAGTTCTTCCCATGATAATTCAAATGCAACTCTTCATAGAAACAAATATAGTGGACTTGGAACTACAAAACACTAGAGTTTCAACTCTATAACAAGATAATCAAAGTATATCAAAGAGAATAAATGCATAACTCTAATGAATATTAGTTTATGAAGGCAATCAGGATTTCAAATAGAAAGAAATAAAAAAAATAATGAAATGCACCATCTCTTTCAATTTCCTCTGGGACTTTGTTGTATAGTTTTACATATGAAATGCTCTTGGGCTCTTGGAGACAAGGACATAATCCACCTGTAAAGGACCATCCACCGTAGACCTCCATTTCCATCTACTGTCACTTTCCTCTACGAACTCACCACCTTGAGAAACTGAAATATACATTGTATCTCCATTGTCCATGGCTGTATTACAACCATAAATAAATAAATTTCAGTTTCTTTAGCTCACAATTTTTCTAATTAAGAAAACCTGCTGCATGAAAATTATATAAAAAGAAAACTACATAGATGCTTACAATAAAACGATACATATGCATCCCACTAAACAAAAAGAAAATGCAAAATACCTTATATTCACTCAGAGATCAATTAGAACAAAGAAAAAAACCAATTAAGTTTAAACAAGAATAACGACATAGATGTTGTGATATAGTGTAACTCACATCATACATTCCGTAATGTCAACTATTCTACGGTACCAACCTTAAAACAACGGCATAGGTTTTGAGATTTGGTTGCAACTCTAACGGGAAAAAAGTACTTCCAACTGAAATCACGACATTAATGTCGTGCAATTACACATGGCACGGCTTCTACACAGTGATGACAACTGAACCACAAACCAGCATTTCAACACACTACACATGTTACAAAAATAAGTAGAAACAATAAACTACTTTAAACTGCTATCACGACATCCATGCCGTGACGTAGTGAGATCACGGCATGCATGCCATAGCGAGAATTTAACACAACCGTGTGTTAGCAAATTAGTGAAAGAGATATTTTGTGAATTTTTATTACTTTTAAATGATGTGGTTAGTTGGACAGAGTTTACAGAGGGTTCGTCTTTTAAATGAAAAGTATTGTTGACTTGGTCTCTTAAACAAATCCCCCTTTAGTTATTAGAAGATCACATATAGAAAAAGGTTTACATTTAATTAAAAAAGTCTTATTGATTGTTATTATTTAATTGAAAGGCCACAAAGTTACAATTAATTAAAAAATCACATGCAAGAATTCACATTTATGCTACTATTTAACTAAAAATTTATGTATAGAAAAAAGTCACATTTACTTTACTATTTAACTAAAAGGTCACAAATAGGAAAAAAACATATTTAATTTACAAAAATCACATATAAATCATTAGCAAAACAAAGAAGTCAAATTGAACTGAAAAAAATTTCACATTAATTAAAAAGTTATCTTGAATTAAAAAGTCACTTAAAAAAATGAAAAGTCACATTTGTATAACTATTTAACAAAAAAGTCATATATAGAGTAATTGATAATTAAAAAATTACATTGAACTAAAGTCACATAAAGAAATTGAGAGGTTACATACAAAGTAATAATCGATTAATTAAAATGTCATATTAAATTAGAAAGTTGCATATATAAAAATTGCAAAGTCACATTTGTATAACTATTTAATAGAAAAGTCTTATGTAGAGTAATTGATAATTTAAAAATCATATTGAATTAAAAAGTCATATAAGAAATTGAAAAGTTATATTTGTGTAACTAATGAATCAAAAAGAAACATACAGTGTAATAATCGATGAATTAAAAGGTCACATTAAATTAGAAAGTATTATATATAAAAAAATATATAAAAAATGAAATGTCACATTTGTATAACTATTTAATACAAACCTCACATATGGGTTAATAATCTCTTAATTAGAAAGTCATATTATAAATCACTAAAAAATTCAAAACTAAAATAAAATTGAAAAAATAAAATAAAATAAAATAAAATTTTCGAGAAAAGTTGGGTGTAAGCAAATGGTTCAACATTACATTGTGAATGAAGAATTGTGAAAAAGCAATGCATGCAAACTTATTCACGGCCCAACAATAACTGCCCGTCATGATTTGTTCCGTATCCTTATCTTCAAATATTTTTGGCCAGATTTTCCTAATTGAAATTTGTTTCTACTGTAGTTCTCTAATCTTCCCTTATTTGAGCAAATTCAAATTTGAAAAGAAAGCCAAGCCAACCCATAGATAATGTTTTTTAATCGAACTGGGTGAGGTTCAAGTTGCACTTACTTATACAATGTTGGGAACTACTGGTCCAAATTTAAAGATTGAGGAGGAAAGTGCAAATAGATGCAAGTTAGGGAGGTTTTTTGCAATTAAAAAATATACTAACAAATAATTGGTGATTAGTTGAAAGCAAATGTCTAAATACGAGATTGGAAAGCTAAACAACAATATATATATATATATATTTGAGAGAGAGAGAATGATGAGCAATTTTTTAAGAAAAATGGTATATCAATTTATACAATTTCGTTAAGAACTAACATTTTCCGTTTGTGATGTAATTGATATCATATGTTTAATTATTACAAATAATTTTTTCCAAATTCAATTTTCTTTTTTATTTTTTCGCGCATTGCCCACGTGATGTATTAACATTGTTATAAATTGTCTTTATATTTAGAATGGGTTAATTTCACAAAAGTTCCCCAACCAGGTTAAGAATCGATTTCGTCTTCAACCTTTTTTAAGACTCTCTTGGGTCCCCAACCTTTCATAAACAATCACAAAAGCCCTTTTTTCACTATTCACTCAACTTTTTATAGAAAATAACGATTATACCCTTTAACATTTTAATTTTAAAAACAAAATATTTAAAAATAATTAAAAAATTTTAAAAAAAACAAAATACCCACTCCACTCCTCCCAAGAGGGCTGCTGGAGCCATTTCAGGCGGACAAAAAGCTGTCTGAAACGGCAGCAGTTTGCTACCGTTTCTGACAGCGGATAATGGGGTGGATCCCCCCATTTTGCTGCCCATATTTTTAAATATTTTGTTTTTAAAATTAAAAAGATAAAGGGTATAATCTTCATTTTCTATGAAAAATTGAGTGAATAGTGAAAAAAGGACCTTTTGTGAGTATTTATAAAAGAGTGAAGACCCAAGAAAGTCATAAAAAAGGTTGGGGACGAAATCAATTCTTAACCCAAAGGTTGAGGACCTTTTGTGAAATTAACCCTTTAGAAATTTACTGTATTGCCATGCAACGCATGGGTGTTGTCCTAATAATATATATAAAAGAAACAAGTTTCTAAAAAAGTTTTCTCGCCCTTTTTCACTTTCTAAATCCGTCAAATTATTATCTTTTTCCTTTTCACTTTCTAACGCTGCCTACCCTTTTTTTTATATACACACACACACATGCATAAGGAACAAAGTTTCTGAAAAAGTTTTCCATCCCCTTTTCACTTTCTAAATCCATCCATCTACCATATGTTTCCTTTTCTTCTCTGTTTTTTCTTTTCTTGCTTTTCCGAAATTTTTTTAACGTTTCCTACTCTTACTGATAAATAGTTTCCTTTTTACCATTTTTCGCCCATGTTCACTTGCTAAATCGGGTTAAGTCATCTCGGTCATTCACTTTTTCTTGCAATCTTGGCCATTCATTTTATTATAGGTTTTTAAATTTTTATTTTATTTTATATTATTTATAGATATATTTGATTTAGCTTATTATTATCACTATATTTTCTAATTTTTAATCCCAAACACCAAATTGGATTTCATTTTATCTAGAAATATCTCTCTTTTTTATTTAGATTTCTTTTCCTTCCTCTAATACAACTCATTCTATCTAAAAAATTTCTCAAATCCCTCTCACTTTCCATTTAAACTTTCCACTCCTTATCTTGAGTAGTTTTATTTTCGAGCGATTTTCTTAATTTTTGATTTCAAATTATCTCACACCATCGGATTGCTTCCGAATTAGTTCCATTATTCGCCAATGTTCAGTTAATCGGACTTGTCATCGAATTAGAAAAGCTAAGGGTTCAAGGTCATTGGACCAATTTTAATTATATAATTGAAAACAAAATTAATTTTTATCTAAAATAATGTGGATAAAGAGCATTCGATTTTATAATTTTTTTATGTTTATTGTTTAAAAAAAGTTAGAATTTTTTTCTTTTTGTAAGAGCCATTGAAAATATGACTTTGGGTATAGAAAGGGAATTCCACATTGGTTATTTAGTGAAAATAATTCAGGATTTATTACTGTTTCCTTTAGTACAATAGTTTTCTTTTTACCGTTTCTCGCCCATTTTCACTTGTTAAATTAGGTTAAATCATCTCGGTCATTCACTTTTTCTTGCAATCTTGTCCATTTATTTTATTATAGGTTTTTTAATTTTTATTTTCTTTTATATTATTTATAGATATATTTTATTTAACTTATTATTATCACTATATTTTTCAATTTTTAATGTGAAATACTAAATCAGATTTCATTTTATCCATAAATATCTCTCTTTTTTAATCAAGATTACCGTTCCTTTGTCTAATAGAATTCATTCTATCTAAAAAGTTTCTCAAATCTCACTCACTCTCCATTTAAACTTTCCACTCCTTATCTTGAACAATTTTATTTTCGGTCGATTTTCTTAATTTTTGGTTTCAATTCATTTCACATTGTCAGATTGCTTCCAGATTGGTTCCATTATTCGCCAATATTCAGAAAATCAGACCTGTCATCGAATTAGAAAAACCAACAGTTCAAGATCATCGGACAATTTTAATTACATAATTGAAAACAAAATTAATTTTTACCTAAAATAATGTGAGTAAAGAAAATTCGATTTTATAATTTTTTTTTATCTTTACCGTTTAAAAAAGGTTAAGATTTTATTCCTTTTTAAGAGCTATTAAAAATATGACTTCTGTATAGAAAGGGAATCCCATATTAGTTATTTAGTGAAAAGAATTAAGGATATATGTCTATATTAAGCTACTTAAATAAGTGTTATTCATAATAGGGCCTTAGTTTATGAGTTTGAGCTTCCAAAAAGTTCAAAATTTTAACGAAAAAAATTTTATTGTGAGCCATTAAACCATATTTGTGTTTATTTCGCAATGTCGGATTGCTTTCCATATTAGTTCCAGTATTTACCAATTCCTTATTTTTCCAATTGAATAGGTCATGACGGTTCAATTCTTTAAACACTAATTAAATTATATTAACATATTAAAATATTTAGTCTGTAGAAGGCGTATGTCAAGAAAAATTAGATATCATTAATACATATTTGAAAAGTTAAAAAAAATGGGACAATAGATCACATGTGCATTTTGTAGAAAAAATTGGTGTTCACTCATAGATAATTTTATATAGATATTTTGAGAGTTATAAATTGAAAATGTCTGAAAATTATGATATGTATTAAAGATAGCCAAACAACAAATTTTACTACAAATGTTGTAATACAAGTATTATCCTTCATCATTTATTCAAGCTATGTTTACCGGATGAAACATATTTTCTTGTGTGTTATGCAGTGGCATCCTAATACAAACTCCAAAAATTCATCCGTTGTAACACCCTCTAATATTCAAAAATTTCTATATTATCTGAAAAATAATAATTTTGAATATTAAAAATAATATGAGCATTGCTATTTACCTAGACTGGAGCCGGTCTAATTGGTATTACAACATTAGGGAATCAGAGGAGATGCATAAATACATGGGATTATTGATTTACTGAACATCTAATAAGGAAATAACAACTAGACTGGAGGCCAGTCTAGATAAATAACATTATTCTTATAATATATACAAATTTTCAGTATTTAAAAAATTATTTTTCTCAAGTAATATTTTCAACAAAGAATCATTTAAGGCATGTAGAATTTATTTTCAAAGTGCTAGAATATATTTGTAAGTTAATTTAGTAAAAACGTATTTGCTCAACAATGAATAATGTTCACTTCTTGATAAGGGTAGAGAATATTGAGGACTGTGTTTATAAAATACTTTACTTTTATAAGGTAGTACTAATTATTTTAATATAAAAACGTTTGTAACCTTTAGGGTGCCTTTTGTGATAGACTGGTAATGCCCATGGTCAGGATTCCAGTACACAGTCCTCTACTCACCTTGGAGTTGCCACCACTCTTCGTTACTTGCATTATCACATCTACAATGCAAAACTATATGAGTTAACGCTTAATAAGTAATGGCATGTATATGTATATGATGCATATATGTGGTGACTCCACACACTACAATGCAAATAGGGCCCACATTCCCGTGTAAAACGCCACATGAGCTCATAATCAAAAGGCCTGTGTGCATATACATTGCCTGAAGGTCCGTTATAGTCTCACCTCAACTCGGGATCCTTCGACATGTCCGTCGTTGCCTCAACTTGGCTCAAGAGACGACAAGGACTTGCCAATATCGTCAAATAATCAAGGCCTGTCAATAACATACAACTACCGGGTCTTAACACTGCGTCAGGTATATATATACTTGGTCAGTGGTCGACGAGCCCCAACACTCGCAAGTATATATACCCGTATGACAAATACATTGCAATGTAATTACGCAGTGATCACATTATCCTCCGTGGTGTCTCATGTCAATCACTATGCTACATACATATTCTCATCTGTGTCATCATACTCAAATATGTGCATATGACATACAACATCATATGTTCAACAACATATGTCTCAATGGTGCCAATTAAGTTATACCCAGCTTTCACGTCTCATAACAAAGATAATATATCATATAAATATTATAGGACATGAGAGACATTTAAATATAAAGTTGTTATATAGGAGTACATAATACTATTGTTTTGCATTGTAGTTGAATCGTTACTTACCTCTGTCTTTAGCTATCTAAGGACATTAGTAGTTTTGGCACTTCCAAACATTACACTACACGGGCTATCAATATCTCTCACACTTTATCAGATTTATTCTAATATCTATAAATATAAGATTTCCTATTTATTTATCTCATCAATGTTTAACTAGGACAAGCTAATAATTAACCAAAGTTAAATGCTTACCGAGTTGCCAAACTCTTACTATTTTTGAATCTTTATTTTATCTTGCTAAAATATCATTAGAATGTTAAAACCGCTCCCAAATTGACGTAGAGGGTGAGAGAAAACACACCCCATATTAAACATGGGGTATAATTCCTAAGGGTAGTGGTGCATCGCTATGAAATACATAGGGGACACACCCCGTAGTAAAAGGGGTAAGCCCCCTATAATATGGGGACACACCCCCACCAAAAATAACAAGGGGGCGAGCCCTCTTTTTAATACAAATTGGAAACTGCTGGGCTCCTAATTTTCTTATGCTTTTGGGAGGCCTCAATGGCCCCACATTTATATGAAAAGTTTTTTTCCCATTCATTTCGTGGCTTCAATTCATTTTTCCCCATTTTTTTTACCGACTCACATTTCGAATTAATATTTGGTACGTCAAACACTGTTCATTTAATGAATTCTTAATAATCATGTGAACCTTTAATAAAATATTCGATTATAACACTTCGGAGATTGATAAAACTGTTAATTAAAACTTATAATATTTTAAATTTAACGACTTATGAATATTAACGCATCATACATTCTTTTTCTTTAATAATAAAATCACATTATCTCATACAAGTTATATTAAAATTGTCAGTAACTTTTAAAGTTCTCAGCATATTAATAGAAATATCTTGAAATATAATTTAACTTTCAATTCTATTAAATGTTCACATGTTCTGTAAAATTATAAAATAATATTTTTAAATTTGGGGTGTTACACCTGTGCAGTCTCATACAAACTTCAAAAATTTTCTTTAATATTTTCCTTAGGTTTTCTTTGTGTAGACTATTTTTTATTTTCATTAATGAAAAATATTGTATTATGGATATCACATATATTAGTTTTTTATACACACATAAACAATTAAATATTATAGCTTAAATCTTTTTTATACAATTTTATTTAATCTTCTTGAATTGCTTATACTATCTGGTATTATCATTCCGCTCAATGCACATGTGAAATAAGTAATCTGTCTGTGTGTGTGTGTGTGTGTGTATATATACTAGTTTAACACCTGTGCGCTGCACGGGTAGTTAAAATGGTACAAAAATAACACGGGGAATTTTATATAAAACAAAATGCTTTTCACATACATTTAAGAGATTGAAACATGTTAACAGGTCAGTCACAATATTATTTGCAAAGACTTATAAATAAGAAAGCAAATATTATGAAATATAAATTACATTTTATAGACAAAAATATATTGTACATATTGACCATTAAAAAAAGTCCAAACTTGGGATGTTGGAAGCTCCTAGTTGGTTAGATGAATCTTTGGTTATGATGTAACGAATGTGTCCATTATTAATGAAATTTAAGTGTGTTCCCTCAAAAATAATAATAATAGGGAATGATGATGATGATGATGACGACGATGATGATGAATGAAGGTCTCTTAAAACAATTAACAAACAACAACACTATAAGTAGGTTGCTCAAAGAAGATCTGCTCAAAGAAGATAACTAACCATTATTAAAGATAGGAAAAAAAACAATACCACCGGATGAGCTCCAAGACATCGTGAAATAATAATATGATAAATATCTATAATCAAATAGAGAAAGAACAATTCACCAATACAACAGAAGATGTGATTAAATCATGTTTTGTTGATTGTTATATATCATTATTTTTAGACATTATGGATTAAATTGTAACTCATGGAAAGTTTTGTAAAAAAATATAGTTGTAATATACAGATTCATAAAGTATAGCAAAATTTGATTGAATTAACCTCAATTCAGGCAAAAACCATTAACCAAAAGAAGGCAATATAGGCCGAGAATATATAATTGCCAACAAATTATATATTAGACACAATGATAGCCATTGACAAATACGACCGACATTAAAATAAATTACTAATATGATGGAAGTATATTTTAATAATCAGATGTTTTATGTAAAGAGAAAAAATAGACTTGTCTTCAAAACAATAATAGAATTCATAGTAATATCCCTGTGAATAAATGAGATCCATATTTATACGATATAATATGGTCAATCAATTAAATATCCTACAAAAAATTAAGAGAATAAAGCTAAAATAGCATAGAAAGAAATTTGATGGTAACAAATCTTAAAAGAAATAAATTAACAATATTCAAATTAATTGTAGTACATGATAAATTATTTGTAAACTAATACATGGAAAATAAACATACCTATAAAAGATTATTGAATAGTTCTTTGTAAACAACATTAACTGTAGAATTGCTAGTTTCTCCACTTTCATCACATATCAAGATCTTTAGACAATCTTGGCTTGCTACTCTTGAACAGCAACATACAATTCTGTCAAAATCTTTCCTTCAAAGATGTGTGCTCCAAGCCTAGTGATTAACATACCATTATATAGACCAACTGAAAGATCTAAATTCTGTAGCAACGTTACGGGAACACCAACCTTTACTTTTAGCTCACGTGTAGGCAACCCAGAACATCTAATGTTGTTTAGAAATTCCTTGTTGTGGAGTTTATGAAATTGCTTCTCACTTGAATCTGAATCACAAATTGTGTCATAGCTCAAATATGATCTAACTTCAGAATTATTCTTGGAAACCATGTAATCATTTATGGAATCGGCAACGTCTAGTGTTAGAGCTATAATGGCCCGACCTTGCAAGTATGATGAATCATCACCTGAACTAAAAAATCGAGATACGTAGCATTTACTATTGATTCATTGGGATCTGCCAAATTTTGGTACCAGAAAATCATCTGGTATGTCAATTAAACGCAAATATCTTTGATTTTTTAGTTTTAATACTCATCAGGTTTTTATGCAGTGAACATATTGAACTATAACTCTAAGACACAGTTTAGAGTCATAGTAAATGACAAACATGACTTTAACGTGTATTAGTTAAGTTAAAGATATAATAACAGACTCCCCAAATTAACGATATATGTCAACACATTTACATAAATAGATCATATAAAAATAAAAAAGACAGTATAAAGTTTGATTTGATATTAGCATCAACACCACGAAATATAAATACCATTGTCGTATAATTTGACATGTTTAATAATTAGACTTCTTTAATTAGTTTAATACGTTTTATATATTATGTTTTTTTTTTTGGTATTATTCTCTATAATAATACAAAGACAACAAACTATTCGACTACATACAGAGCGAGTTCAGCCTTTTTCAAAAACCATAGTAAACACGTTAAGAATTAGATTTACCTAATGAAACCGAAACAACAATTGTTTTCCATAAAGCATAATCTGTAAAGAGAAACTAAATAATATGTGCGTAAATAAAGGCCCATGTACTGGGGATCCCATTTATATATTCACTCCATCTACAGCAATCTCCTTCGACTGGGAGTTCAAGCTCATAAGCAAAAGAAATCCCAATTTTGGAAATAGATTTGCAAGAATATGGAATGATTATCAAATAGATAGATATGGAATGATAATCGGATAAATAGGTTGATTGTAGCATAATTAATATTGATTTGTATGATATTTTATATTATCTAATTGAGTGAGGATATGTATGGAAGTAGATTGAAATGAAATAGAAAAAAAATCAGGTGGAGGAAATTCTAGAACCAAGGGAGAGACACATAAAGTAAAGCATGTAATAAAAAAAAAAAAAGAAAGAAAAAATGAGGTGCTTGTCAAATTGTGTCTGTTGAGGAAAAAAATTTAAAAAAAAATAAAAGAAAAAATGAGTTGCTTGTAGGGGTGGAGAAAAAAAAATGAGAAAAAAAAAGAAAAAATTAGGTGCTTGTGGCGGAAATGAGGGGGAAAAAAGAATGAAGTGCTTGTGGCGGTTAGAGAAAAAATTATAAAAAAAATGAGTTGCTTATGGCAGTTGAGTATATTGAAATGAATTAGGAAAAAGGAATTTGATTAATTTAAATTGAAAATTTTTCAAATTAAAGAATATGTAGATATAATCAGAATTAATTAAATAAAGAGAAAAGGAAGGGAGAGATAAATATAGTAAAGCATGTAAGGAAAGAACGGGAAAAAAGGAAAAATCAGCAGTTTGTGAGAAATGTACTAATTGCAACAGTGCGTTATGTAATAGTACAATCGAAAAAGGCGGGAAAATTGCGGTGTCTATAGGCTCCGCAACCTTTGATTTAGGTATTAATGGATAAGGAACAAAGTTTCCAAAAAAGTTTTCCCGCATTTTTTCATTATCTAAATCCGTCAAAATGCCTTTTTTTTCCTTTTCTTCTCTCTTTCTTCCTTTTTTTTCTATTTTGAAAATTTTCTTCTCTGTTTTTTCCATTTTTTTCTTTTCCCTACACACACACAACCAAAGGATAAAAGTTTCTAAAAAAAATTTCCCACCCTTTATCTCTTTCTAAATCTGTCAAATTGCTTTTTTTTCCTTTTCTTTTCCATTTCTTCTTCTTCTTCTTTTTTTGCTTTTTTGAAAATTTTCTAACATTGCCTACTCTTTTATATATATATATATATATATACACACACATACTCTTTTATATATATATATACACACACACACACACTAGTCATTTAAACGTGCAATGCACATTGTATGACTCAAAAAATATGTGTGGCGGTATATGATTTGGCAAAAATGTATTCATAAACTCTTCTTGGTAATAGTTGTTTGTATCATCAATCGCTTCGTCAAAACTCACGAAATTAATTTAGTGGATATGTGTAGTGGTTACATTGTTAATTTTGAAACTTACAATTTATCATACTAATATAGATTAAAAATACTAATTGTCATTGTGAAGAAATTGAATGTAATTAAGCACACTAATTGAAATAGATCGGAAGAGCGTCGTGTAGGCAATTAACATGGAGTACTAAATGGTGTGCAGTTAACATTTGGACACAATATAGAGTATAAAAAATGAGTGCAATAAAAAAAAGGTAAAGTAAGAATTAATAGAAGAATGAAGAGACAAAATTGAAAACTAAATATTTTACACACATCCCACCATTTATATATCTATATATTAAAATAGCATTGGTCAACTATGAGTTTCCTGCCCATTTTATTGGTACAACTCTCGGGTTATTACTTGCGGTTCGGTTGTGTTTGACTTTTTGTAGTATAACTTTCCCTTTTGCAGTTGTTATTATCCTTGGGGGATTTGGAAGAAACTTACCCAAAATTCACCTTATGCTTTGCAATTTTTTTTTTTTTTTGGTTCACGATCCCTAATTGCTTAAATCTTGATGCTGCATATATATATATATATATTAAATGACAGTTTGTCTAGCGCAATTGTAATTTCATCTGACATAATTAGAAAATCTTTTTCGCCTAAAACTCTATCTTGCACAATTACTTATAACGCCATACCACACCAGCTGTTACTTTTAATAAAAAAATTATTACAAATGTAATAGTAAATAATTGAACTCACAACCTGCATGTTAAGAGTAACATACTTTTAAACTGTTATGCCAACTCTTTTGTTTGTTAATAATTTCCATTTATCTATTACTATTCTCGCGTGTTTTCACTCAAAGAAAATATTAAATTGTTAATAATTTTTATCTACGGCATCTCTAAATTATAAACATACGAAATTGAATTTATGGAAGAAATAAAGAATTAATTTAATTAATATTATAATTTCATACGAAAAGTAGAATTGACAAAAGACATTCCCCGATCCAGTTAGATTCCTGAATAAATATGAATGCGAATATTTTTTTCTCTTTTATTTAAATATTAATTAACTTCCTCTAACATTGGTTAGCCCAATTGAGAAGAACATTATTTTGTATTGCTATCTTCAAGTTTATCTTCTCAAGATTCAAAAATTCCTATAAAAATCACGCTTTGTTTATTGTCTATAGTTACGAAATGAATAAATTGTAGTGCGTAAAATGTTTATCCCTTTCAAGAAAAACAGTCGTAGTTATTAACATTTATAGTGGGAAATATTGAGAAAAATTACAATTATAATTTTTAATTAATCTAAACTAACAACGTATATGTTTAATTAATTAAATGTAAGCTTGATCATTTTCGAGGATAGTTGATATATTATTATTTATCAATTATGTTTCTTATTCATATTAATTAATTTTTATTGTTTTATGAATTATAAACTACAAATTTTTTTCTAAAAAAGTTATAAACTACAAATATTTTGATGATATTGATACTTACCTATCATTGCATAATCAAATTTATCTATAATTTAAACAATTAAATGATGATAAATATGTATTAGTTATTAAATTAAATAGTGAATCTTATTTCGAAAATTTAGATGGATCGGGTAAAACAGAATAAAAATTGAAAAAATTAAGAATACCACACGAGTTACCACTACATGAAATAAAATGTCAAAAAATACCTTATTAACAGACTTCTAGCAGGAAAAATGTAGTATAAAGATACCGCAGACTAATTTACTTATAGATATATATATATATATATACACACTCTACCTTTTAAGGTTTATATTTGTTATTTGCTAGACTAAAGTAGAAACATGATATTATATATAGGTATTTGTATAAAATAAAGTATCACATGATTAAAAAATGTATGTGAGGAAACGAGATATTATTCGGTTAAAATGAAAAGTCGGGAATGTACTTTCTTATGAGTATGAAAATTTTTATGTTAATATTGGTATATACATACTCATATGTATTACTAGACTGTTAACTAATAAAAGGGTAACTATTAATATATTATTAATAAAATATTAATTTAACACGTCAAGTAATAAATCAAAATTGTATATTTACTGATTTTGTTATACAAATCTGATGACACGTATATATGCAACGCATTGGTGAGACTTATTTCGATTCCACCGTTGACAATGACATTAGTGTTGTATGATATTTTTAGGCATTTTGGTATCCCGTCTTTTAAGAGACTTCATTTGTTGTATTTAGTGATAGTTATACTATATTTTCATTTTCAGCTTTTCATATAAAGTAGGCACGGTGCAATATAAAATGGAATAACTATAAAATATGATATTATTTACTTTTACAAGACTACAATGCAATCATGTATAAATACATACATGAATAAAAAGAGTTGTGCCATGTGAATTTTTTTGGGTCTTTCTGTATTAGTTCAATCTAATTAACTACATTATCTTTTAATATTCTTGTTGCCTATTTTCACAACCCAAATTCTGCTATTAAAATTTATTGTCAAAGTAAATTATATGAATCTCTTTTATTTTATTAATTATTCAAGATACTTTTTTTGTTTTCGTTGTCACTAAGGAAAAAATAAACATAAATTATGACAACATTAATTTTATAGAATGTCACTGAATTTTTACCTTACTTGCAAATAGATAAATGATATTTACCTGTCAATAATTAGATAAAGAACTTTAATTTAATAGGAATTAGGTCTCTCCACTTTAATTATCAACAATTATATTACCAAAGTTAAAAGTATATTTACTGAATTTTTTTTTTTTTTTTGCTTTTCCACTATTTTGTTGATATTGGGGATGAATTTTTTTTTTTTTTTTTGGGGAAATCATTTGGAATTACGGTGGTATTTTTTTTGTTGGTTTTTGAAAGTTTTGATTCTTACCACTATTTTACATATAGGTAGTGCTCCTAGGTGGGTTTCTAACGTCTAACAAATCCTTTTGGGTGCAGAGCTAATAGATACGAGGTAGATTGATACGTCTACAGTGCTCAAGAGATACCTAAAATATTGATGACTCGAAAGTGGAATGAGTCAATGAGCCGTCAACCATGTGATTTGGAAGACCAATCTCCGTGGCACAGAACTAAAAGAGGTTAATTATATGATGATATGCGTTTTTTACGTCAGTGGGAACTATTCAATGTATGTCACTGAGTTAACTATTTCATCTGGCATGTCTTCCACTTTTGGCTACAGAGCTAACATATGCGAGGTAGATGGTCAATGGATATGTCTACAATGCTGAAAAAGAACCTAAAATATTGATGAATGGAAAGTGAAATTAGTTTATAAACCATCAACCCTATGATTTGGAAGACCAACCTCCGTGTAGCGCAGAAGTTAAAGAGGTTACTTTTTATATAAACCTTATTATATGATTTTTTAAGTCAATGGGACTAGCCAAAAAGATCATGAACTTGAAGGGCCGAAATTGAAGTATCTAAAAGCAAATAATTATCTTTTCAATTGGAAGCACTCCACTATGAGTTTTGATACTTTTCTAAAACTTTTAGAGTTAGTTTCTAAAATTTTCTCAAGGTCATGGTGATTGTAATAAGATGTTCATCCATGTTAAGAAATTGAAGAAATGCCATGAGGAGAAAATAATGATATACACAATTAGATGCAGAGTCCATTCTTGGTTTATAAGCAGAAAACTATAGCAAAACAATCAAGAGAGAGGAACATGTATGCACATACTGCCATTCTTAAGCAAAATGCCAACGACCTTGATTGTGATTGAGTGTTTCCAATGCTTCAGTATGCCAGATGCAACTTGAGACTTTTCCTGTCCCTCATATATTCATATAATTATATTTCCATTGTTATATTCGTCAAAGGTACCATTGAGAAATGCTACTAGTGAGTTTGGTGCTTCTTTCTCTCACCTGAAGTCAAGGTTAGTTTTATCTTTGTCTGCTTTAAAAGACAGAAATCAAGATAGAAATGAAGTATTCTCATCTCTGATTTGCATTTGATTAGAGAAGAAAGGAGGTGGTTTGGTTTGCACATGTGAAAGAAAGATTTGCACTTTGCCATCTTTTATTCTTGGTATTTTGGTTTTTAAACTATTTGTTGTAGGAGGTGAATGATGATCTCATGTCCATTTGATTTAATTATGCTAGGTTAATAGTTGATGTTAATACTTACTAGAGCTTGGGAATGGACATCGTTTTTTTTTTCTTTTGCTTTCTTTTAGGAATGTACAGCATTATCCAGGTGCTTCTTTGAATTTTAGATTAATTTTGCCTGATTTTTTGCTTAGCGATTTAATGGGATTAATTATGTTGAGCTTTTAATGTTTATGTCAAGAAAAAATTGAACAAATATCTGAATCTACTATCGGTAAGGGTCTAACTGGAGCACTCATACTTGATATTGTATTAATATATTCTAATTATGCCTCCGTTATGTCCTTTTTTTAAGCCTAAAAGATCCTCCCTTTTAATGGGTTTTAGACTTTTAGTGGTATTTATTGATCATGCTTTCATCTGATTAATTACACAGGGTAAATTATTAGCAAATGGGTGTTTTCTATTCTTCGACTAATGGCAAGAATGAGACAGAGCAGGAAACAGAGATCCATTTTTGCGGCATTGCACTGGTCCAGTTTATTCCAACAGTGGTTGCAGTTTCTGGACCATGAAGTGCATGATCAAACATGAATCCAAAGAATTAGACTGGAAAATTCATCTTTCTATTCCGTTCTATTAAGTTCTTTGTCCAAACAATTGTGAAATTTAGTTCTCGACTTTATAAACAAATCAATAATCAATACAGAACCAAGCAAAGGTAATAATGTGGTATCTGAAAGTCAAAGTTGGTGAAGAATGTGGTGTTCATTATAATTAAAGAGGATAACAAAATGGTTATCTCGGTCATTTTGTCAACATCTAATTTTGTAAATAAAAATAACTGCTGTATCTAGAGATTTGTTTGGTGAAAAATTAATTCACGTTATACGTACGTAAGAGCATAATATTGAAGTTGGGTGGCATTGCCCTTAGCCCAAAATGGTACAAAGCTATACGTCAATACTTTGAATTGTTAATGTACGATAAATTCTGTACTTAAATGTGTAATAATAATATAAAAAGTTATAAAGTGAAAATTTGACTTCATATAACCACTTAAAGGCAAGAATTGCATATTAAATGAATCTCAAATGGGTTGGGCCAAATGTTAAAAAGACTTTTTTGTGGTTGTATGTTTGAAGGAATGTTATAAACTAGAAGAAAAGAATAGAAAAATAGAGAGAAAAGTTAGAGAGAAAATTCATAAATCGTATATCGTTATGAGAACTACAGTCACATATTTATAGGCACAAGTTTAGGGCTTCAGGGGTACAATGGTCATTCACTAATTACATAATTATTTACAACACTCCCATTTAAATGACTATTCTATATAACAATTGTCTCATCAAAAATCTTATTTGGGAAAAACCCAATCGGAAAAATCTACCAAACTAAGGAGAAAAGAATTAATACAATTAGTTATGATCAACTTCAGAGCGTCCAAGTGCTGCTTCATTAAAACATTCTCAGAAAAACCCAATGAGACAAAAACTAATCGAAATAAAAGGAGTACAACTGCTCCTCTTGATTTCAATCAACAATGGTTCTTGTGTTTAACTTTCGATATATCTCCAATATCTTCAATACTTTGAAATATATTCTGCTTCATGCAGTATCAACTCTTTAGGAGTTTTATTTTGAGGGTCATTATCATATATGTTACAGATATATATATGTCAAAGACATTTATTACACAAAGAATATGTCTCGTTAAAACCTTACAAGGAAAAAAACTCAGTGGGAAAAATATCCAAGTGAAGGAAAAGAGTACATTATTCTTTAGATACGTCATTGATGTTGCCTCGTTAAAGACCTTGCTAGGAAAACCATTGGGACAAAACCTTAGTCAAAGGAAAAAATACACTACATATCTCCCTCATATTAATTGACAATGTATACAAGAACTTTCAGTTCTTTATATGCCCCCATTCAAGTATACCAAATCATTTTGAGATTTTATCACATTAATGATATATTTTCATATATTGTCAGTCAAATGAAACTTTAGGTTTCAATAGTATCCACCACTATTAATTCTCTTTTAGCATAAATATCGATTGTTATATATTGACATACAATCTACATGATTGTCTTTTTATTTTGGCCAATATTCAATGTCAATAATTTTGATGAAATTGATTCATCATCCTCGCTATTTATTGAGCTCATGAGCATCTGTTGTCAACTATTGTTTCTTGTCGATTCCATCTGATATCAGTATTGACATAACTTATCGAGACCTCTTTATTTTAGTATTCAGGTACCTGAGCCTTTTTAGACACTTTTTAATTAGTTATGTCTATATACTCTTTTAGAGTACATGCCTCAAAAGGACCATCACAAGTATCTGCTCGATATTCCTTTTCATGGATGTTTATTTTGAAATCGACTATATTATGCTTCAGGCATACCATTTATATCTCAAATTCTCTTATAGGATTTTATATCAATCCAAGATGGAGCATTTAACATTGTATATCTATTGTTAACTATGCAGTCAGTAATATGAAATACATACTATTGCAAACTTCAAATTTACATAATACATGCGAAGATTACAATTGAGCATTTCATATATTTGTTACCAACTATCAATTACTCCCCCTAATACTGAGAAAACTGTTTAATTTAAAAGACAGTTGGAAAAACATGATACAATATATCATTTTTCATGGATAAAGTATACAAATGGGGATTCAAATCCAATTTGTATTCTCAGCATTACAATAATATCCATCTTAGCTTTTGTGTGGAGCGACTATATATATTCCACTTATCAACTTTATATGGATGCTTCTAACTGTAAGCCAAATATAGAGGGTTTTATATATTCTATTGGCATGTATGTTATAAGAATATTGCTGTAAGTGAAATATCAATATCACTTAAACACAAAAATGATTTGTTCTCAATTTGGCGTAGCAAATAAATTGAGGCATATAATATTATTTTGCTAACCATGTGCAATTAATATTCCAAATAATATATGAATAATTAATTACTTTTAGAATAAAATTCACCAGCAAGATACATATGTCTTTTATGATATCTGGAACTTTTGTTCATAATCAATCAATTGAGCAAATATTCTCGCAAACTTCTGGTTACGAGTTTGACATGTGACCTCTAGTAGATCTAAATTCATAAAATATCTAGATGGTCCATATGGAGGGTGAGTGGGCCCACACGGTTCACCATGAATATTTTCTAGATATATTTGAAACCTAGTTCCTAATAGCTAGTGATAATTAATAATCAATTTGCCTGAGAATTTACAGCACACAAGAATTCTTTTAAATAGAAGAACCTTCTATTTTTCCATAAGTCTTGTTCCATGATTCTCGATAGTTCTTATCATCAATAAATCAGGATGGTCTAACTGGTTATGCTAAATAATAAAATTTCCATAATATTGAACTTTTGGTCTAATATAACAAGTTATTCTATTTTTGAACAATACAACCAAAACTTTTTAAGCAAAAGACATCAGATTCTGAACTAAAGACATACCGCAAGGGAGAATACTGATGATAGATGATTGATTTTATATGAACCATCACTACAGTATGTAATATAGCATGATCCCAAATCGAAGTTGGGAGTCTTCTGCTAAACCATTCTGAGTGTGCACATGAGCAACTTAATGTTCAACCCCAATTTCCAATTGTCATGCTCTAATCATCGAATGCTTGAGATCAAAACTCACCAGCATTATCAAGACGGATTTTCTTGACTGAAGAATTGGGCTTTTTAGTTTTATTCTATAAGCAAGTAATCTAGCAAACGCTGCATTTCTAGTAGAAAGCAAGCAAACATGGGACCATCTAGTAGAAGCATCAATCAATACCATAAAATAATAAAATGGTCTACATAGTGGGCATATCAGTCCATATACATCTCTATTAATTTTTCCAAGAAAATTGGATATTCAATATTAACCATCATACTAAAGGTTTAATGACTAACTTGCATTGTGTACAAACAGCATATGGGAAATAATTTACTAAAAGAAACTTATGGTTCTTTAGATTGTATCCATGTGAATTATCTGTCGCATTATAGTTGCTTATGTATGCCCAAATCTATCATGCTAAGGTATAAAGCTCTTTCATGTTCGTCGCATGGTTTGTCTCAATTACTTTTGTGAATGTATAATACATTCCATATAATAGTGCCGAAAATTTTTACTTTATCTTCTTTCAGCTAAATATAAAGAAATTTATGCAAAAATATTATTATTTTGTTGTATTATCTCAATGATTATCCATTAGATATATTTAAAAATCAGCAAATTTCTCTTGAATTTGCTAAAATGTATCATCAATATACTATTTAGTATTATTTTTCAAAACAATACAAGCTCTTCTGAAGCTTTTGATAATATTCGATGCACCTGATATAAAGTATTAATATTATTTTCAACTAATGTTAATTCAGAAACTACTTTGTCTTGAATAATGATGTGTATAGTTGCACTATCAACTAGAATAATTTATTATGATTAACCACCAATTGAGCTACCAATATTCCATTTTGGATCGGCAAAGAAATCAGAAATATCAAAGTGAGTCGCTACTTGACCATCAAAATCAAGGAAATTAGTCTCCACTTTACCTTTTCCCGTGATTGATTGCTAGTTAGAGATCCACGAAATATTTTTCCGTACGACTAGTACATGTTAAATGCGCTTTCATGCTACATTTTAGATGAGTTATCATTATTGGATGCTTTTATGCATCAACTATTAAAGTTTTGTTTATGAATTTTTCCGCGTATTCACCCACGGTTCATGATGAGATATTACATTTGCTTCGGGCAATGTAGTGAAACCAATGGTGCGTAACTCATGATTTTTCATATATTATGTGAATCTTTAATGGTAAGGTACTCAGCTTTCAAGTTATCGTAGAGAGGATAACGAAGGAAACTAAGTGTTTTTTCACTATCTTTATATGTGTTTCCTTCTTTTGTTATCTTACCCAAACCACTTGAGATCTATGGTATCAATAGCTCATGACAAATAATTATTGCCGATATGTCATGTGCAACTAACTAAAATTTGGTGATATTGACTATTTGTGTAACTTTATCATATGTAAAATCATAAATTCAATATCAACAGGACATGAATATTTATACTCTCTTTCAGGGATTATTGTATCATATATCACAAATATCTATAGTCATCAAGACATATGCATTGTCAGGAGCACAATAAATTATACTTTTGGAATTAATTTGGGTTATTGCTACTTCAGGAGTAATAGATTAATGCTTTTCAAGAATATTGAATTACCAAATAAATTAGATCTTTAGATTCAATAAGCATGTAATATTTTTCATAATATTACAATTAGTTTTGCTATTCCATGAGCAATAACTTAATTGATTTAACTGAAATTAAAAAAAAATAATGCAATAACAAATAAATAATACATATAACCAATAATAAAAAGAGATAATTGCTTCATAAGAAGCAATATGAAATATTCTTCAAGAATATTTGTTTATTGTGTTTTTCTTCAAGAAAACACATATTTAAATTTCATATATCGTACTCTTCAGAAATACATCAAATTCAATTGGAATATGTTGAGATCATGTTATGTTCTTCTGGAATCACAACGTATTAATCTTAGCCCTTGTTTGATACTCTTTAACAAAACACATTATAATTTCATTTACCACTGATTTGACAACTACTCATTTATAACCACAAATTTCAAACTTCTATTAAATCTACATCACTCATTTCACCTCTTTATAATTTCTCTTTATAATTCAACTATCATAAATTGAATCAAACGTCTCCTTAATAATCTTCAAGACAATTAAGAATTGTAGAATCAAGTTTCTACAAGAATCACAGCAAATCACATGTCTTATATGGCTTTTCTAAAGTCAATCATATTCTCCTGGAATATGAGACACAAATTGCGATTTTTTGTCAAACCATAAAAGATAATATATATTACAATAATCTTCAAGATTATTGATACACTTTGAAAGATCGTGTTTCTTCAAGAAAGCACGATTAATAGTGTATATACATATATGTCAGGGCTCTTCTAGAGCCAATCATATTATTTAAGAATATAAAACATAATAGTAATTCTTCAAAAACCATAGTGAATCACATATATTATCATCATACTGAGAATTAAACAAACCAAGAATTAAATAACAAATAAAAGTAAAAAAAATAACCGTGCTAGTAAACATCAGATCCATTGAAGTTTCTATCACAATAGAAAATTATTTGTACACCAAACAAATTGCCAGAACTTCTTGGCGGGTTCATGCAAGACGAACATATAGAAGTTAGTGTATGAAACCAATTCAAACTCTTCAAATAATCATAAAACATTCATAAGAGACAAACATATAGAAGTTATTGTATGAAACCAATTCAAACTCTTCAAATAATCATAAAACATACACGTTTGCCAAAGATTTGAACTAAAATGAAATTCCAACAATTTGGTATCGTAGGAAACCAATAGAAAAGGATTTTGAATGAATAATTTTAGTCACGAATGAATTCTGCCATAATAATTTCTATAGAAATCGTGCAAGAACATTTACAATCCTTTGTAAACATAGTTTTTTCTAAGCAAAGTATCCCTCTTCCTTAAAGAGAGTCAACGTCCATATGGCTGCCAAGGTTCTCCCCCAAAACTAATGGGTCCCACCCAAAATTTTTACCTTTCAGATTGATTACACCCCCAAAATTTTCAGAAATAGAACCCGCCTCCCACTCCTTCTTCCACCAGGAAACCTCTCTTTATCTCTCGATCCGCACACAGCTCACCGGTGACTCACCGGCAACGGAGGGAAAAACCCCTGCCCAGGCATCTCAGTGACCCACCCCACCCCCTTGTTTCAGAAACAAAGCCACCGGCCCTTCTATCTGTAACACCTCCAAAAAAATCGGCGGCAACGACCCCCAAAAATCGACAGCAGCAGGCGTAACCCCGGCCCCAATTTAGCACCGGCAACCAACCCCAAAAAAATCGCCACCTCTCTTCGTTGATTGAGTTAGCCCAGTAGAACCTCCCTCCCCCGCGCTACTGCCGGAGCAGACTCCACCCATCGAAAAATGCCTACTCCTAGTGGCGATAGAAGAGGGATTAGGTGTATTCTTTACTTTCATTGCAAATTATCATTTGTATTATCAAATTTGGATAGATGTGTGTCTTGGTGTGCAGCATGTTTCTAGGAAAATTGGATTTTTGGTGGAATTTTGGTGCAACGATGGCGATGCAGTGGCTACTTGGTGGAATTTGAATTTGTTGTTGTTTCCTTTGCTTTGCGTGGTTTTCTTTTTAATTTGGTGCTCTCTGTTTTTGTGTTTCTTTTATTTCTCTCTGTGTACTGGCTTTGTTTTTTACAACTGTTTTTTGCTTCCATTTTGTAATCAGGTTGGAGACCAACGAATGTGATTCTTGTGCTAATTAATTTTTCTGTAACAATCAATTGGAGATGCAAAATCATACTGCTGCAATTTGGTTATAATCATATTGACGTCAAAAGTTAACTTTAATTTGACGTGATCAATGTGTTATCCTCTATGTCAAACATCCCAATTTAAAACAAATTTATAAGTAGTTTCTGTTATGTCTAATAATTAGATTAAGACGATCTCGAGAGGAAATGAAGGAAATCAAGACAACAAATTGTTTGTTTTTTAAAAAAAATTAATTAGTAAAGATATTATTGTGATTTGTGAAGAATACAAAATGAGGAGGTCATACTTTGTTTTCTGATTATTATTACATATCCCAGGTTACTTCTTGTTTTAGAGAAATTAGTTGAGATGATTTGAAGATTAAGCTGCAATTATTATTACTAGCTAGAACTAGAACTAGAATCTCGGCTAATCTCAACACGCTGGTACATTTAATAGGAATGGGCAGACATAATAATAATATATAAAAAGGCAGACAGGACATACCATTATTAAATACTAAAGTAACTATCAAAAGATACAAGAATTTCATTTCATGCTTTCCTACTTTAATTATCCATCATCATATCTCTAATCGAACATTGTTAATATTTTTGGATAGGAACACAATACACACACAAACAGCACAGAGACACGACATACTATTTAATAAAATCATATTAAACAAGACTGTCTAAGGTTGCCGGTCATTCGTCTCTACCTCTTTGGCATAATGATGCTGCTGTCCGGTTACTTTTGATTTAGGTAGTCAACCTGGTAGCATACATCGAGTAAATGCTTTGTTTTATGTGTTAGTGCCTTAAATGGGGTGTACGGAGGACATTTGCTGCTCGGTTATTAATTTTTTTATCGTGTTTAGTTGCAAGCCGATACCCTATTTGTTGTGCAGGACAAGAATTTGGGATTTGCTATATTGAACCAAGTTGCGAAAAATCATTTTTTCTAATTGTGTATAGGTTCAATGATTTTTGTGCGCACAAGCCAATTGTATTTTGACTTCCAAGTTCAATTACTATTGTAATTGTAAAGTATCGATGCTTGCAATGATAATCTTGCTCAGGTTTTATAAGTCAAAAGTTTGGGGAAAATGCTGCCGAAATTTCTCTAAGAAAAAACATATTAATCACATTTGAACAAGCTGTGAACATTTAATTAGTGTGAAAGAGAGTTTCAATAGATCGGAAGAGCACACGTCTGAGTGCACCAAATCTCTAGCTAACTCATGTTACACATGCCACATATTTCAGTTCTCATTGTCATTAAAAGCAAGAACTCAAATTGTCTTGCACATAACTATTATATCTCACCTGTGCATTGCACGAGAAGAATAATTTTAAAAAATTTCAATAGTAATCTATAAATAGTTGTAAAGTAGAGCGATCTAGCAAAATTTGTATTGTAGAATAGATTATCAAGTGGATCAAAAACAAATTAAAAGAAGAAATAATAAAACTATAATAATTTGCAAGTTCGGCGTTTGATTTCTGGATACAAAATAGCCGATACAATGTTTCAAACTAGCCAAATCAAACAAATGCAGAAGCACCACTGTAGCAATTGATAAACAAATGGCTTTATTACATATTTTTAATCATGGAACCTGCCACAAAAGAGTTGGAAATCTATACAAAGTACAAATATTATCTACATATCTTTTGAATCCAGCAATAAGAAAAATTTCCGAGCTCTCTTTGGCTTGATCAATCGATTCCTACCCATAGATTATCATCATAGATGCAATCACTTATCAAAGGACCAGCTCTCTTCCATAAGCCACATTGCCTTATTTTTGAAGATCCCTTGCGTACCCATGTAAATGAAACTTGACCTTCAGGTATGATTAAATTCAAAATAAGTCAATAACATTAATTAGCAAAAATGAAATACCATTTGCAGAAACATAACAAGTCACAAAATGCTATCAGGCACAATCTATATATATATATATATATATAATTATATTAAATGACAGTTTATTTGGCGTAATTGTAATTTTATCTGACGCAATTAGTAAATCTTTCCCGCCTAAAGCTTTATCTGGCATAATTGCTTATAATGCCATACCACACCGGTTATCACTTTTAATAAAAAATTTTTTACAAATATAATAGTGAAGGATTGAACTCTTGACCTACATATTGAGTAACATGCTTTTAAACCATTATACCAATTTTTTTATTTGTTAATAATTTTCATTTATATATTACTATTCTAGCGTGTTTCCACTTAAAAAAATAATATTATTAACGACATATATATTTAAAGGATAATTTTATTGGCACTACTTTTTTTTATTAATCTCACTAATTTTTCAAATATACTAAAATGGTCAAAATTAAAATGACACAGATAATCATTTTATTCTTAATAATTATAAATGTCTCTCACCTCCTATATTCTTCCCCCTACATGCACCAAAAAAACCCTAATCAATCTATTTTAATTATTATAATAAAAAGCTATAAGAATCAAAAATAAAAATTTCCTTTAGTTTGTACAAAAATAAATTTCCACAAGCTATTACCGTAATTAATAAGTCAGTTTTTCTACAACGTTTTAACTCATTTTGTCTACAGTATCTCTAAATTCATAAACTATGAAATTGTATTTATAGAAGAAATAAATAATCAATTTAATTAATGTTATAATTTTATATGAAAAGAGGAATTGATCGAATGCATTCTACAATCCCGTTAGATTCCTGAATAAACGTGAATGTGAATATTTTTCTTTCTCTTTTATTTGAATATTAATTAACATTCTCTAATATTAATTAGACCAATTGAGAAGAAGAATATTATTTGTATTGCTATCTTCAAGTTTATCTTCTCGAGATTCAAAAATTCATATAAAAATCATGCTTTGTTTTTTGCCTATAGTTACGAAATGAATAAATTGTAGTGTGTAAAATTTATTCGATTAAAATGGTATGCCGGGAGGATACTTTCTCATGGGTATGAAAATTTTTATATGAATGGGTATCACGTGAATACGGGTATGTATATACCCATACGTATTACTAGACTAGACTGTTAATTAATAATATTAAATAAGTTAGATAATATAAACGTAAAATATAGTAAAGTATTAATTGAGTACATAAACGAGTAGCTATTAATATATATTATTAATAAAACATTAATTTAACGTGTCAAATACTAAATCAAAAATGTATATTTACTGCTTTTGTACAATGCAAATCCAATGTCATGTATTTTTTCAATATTTATTATTTATTATTATTGAATTTTTTTAGAATTAGTCTTCTCATATAACGCACGAGTGAAATGCTAGACTTATAGTTACTATAGTTGATTATAATTCGATCATTTGATTAATAATTATTATAATTTTATATAAGTTGGACCTGTGAACTTGAATGACGTGTTTGGAGGAGACCCAAAATTATGGACTTAGTTATGGAACCAAATTTATGCTCAATACTCAGATATTTTACTACAAATATCCAGTGGTGATTTGTGATTCGCCTATCAATTTGTAATTCTAGACAATGCAATTGGTATATTGTACTTTATTTATGACATGATATTTAAAAAAAACTTACATGTCAATTTTGATACAAATGTATATTATAACTCTAACGATTGACATTATAAAGTCATATTACTTTTTTAAGGATTATATTTAATATTTGCTAGACTAAAGTAATAATGTGATATTATGGGTACTTGCACAACATAAAGCGAAGCATCACCCAGTTAAAAGGGATATGTCTAAGGTTCTTTCTTATATGGGTATGAAAATTTTTATTTAAATGAGTATCGAGCGAATACGGATATGTACATGCCTGAGACATATTATTAGACTGTTAACTAAAAGTATTAAATAAGTTGGATGATTTAAAAGTAAAATGTAGTAAAATATTAATCTTTGTACATAAAAAAGTAACTACTAATATATTATTAATAAAACATTAATTTAACGTGTCAAATACTAAATCCAAATTGTATATTTACTGATTTTGTTATGCAAATCCGATAGGTATGTATCTGTGCAACGTATGCGTAAGACTTCTTTCGATTCCACCATTGACAATAACATTGGTGTTGTATGATATTTTTTGATATCTTGATATCCTGTCGTTTGAGAGACTTCGTTTGTTGTATTTAGTGATAGTTATATTTTATTTTTATTTTCATTTTCAGCTTTTCATCTAAGGTAGGTACGAGTACAATATAAAATATGATATTATTTTCTTTTACAATACTACATTACAATCATGCAAAAATATATACATGAATGAAATGGGTTACGCCATATGAATAATTTTTGGGTTTTTCTGTATGAGCTCATTCTAATTGACTATATTATCTTTCAATATTCTTGCTGGCTCTCTTTACAACTCGAATTCTACTATCAAAATTTATTTTCAAGATAAAATATATGAATCTCTTTTATTTTATCAATTATCCGAGATATTTTTTTGTTTCTGTTGTCACTAAGGGATAAATAAACATAAATTATGATAACATTAATTGTATCAAATGTCACTGAATTTTTACTTTACTTGCAAATAGATGAATGATATTTAGTTGTCAATAATTAGATCAAGAACTTTAATTTAATAAGAATTATGTCTCTTCATTTTAATTATCAACAATTATATCACTAAAGTTATACGTAATTACACAAAGGTCACTTTGTTAACGCTATATTATTATCATATCATCATCAAATTATAGTCTCAAATAATAAGAAAATGATTACTCTAAATGACACATTTTACTGAAGAGGAAAAGTAGAAGAATAATTTTAAGGTTCACAAAGCATTTAACGTCTATCTTGACATACAATTTTAAATAAATTTTAACCGATTGTCATCCATCACAGACATAGTCATGTTATTATTTCATCATATTCTAATAACAACTTCCACTAAAAATCTTTACAAATCTGAATTCTTGAATGAGATATGATACTATGGAATTCTATGCCATAAGTTGAAGTTAAATATCAGTATTCCTGGTATATTGTCGCAGAATTTTTATCATTCAACTATATTGTGTAGTGGCACGAGACTTATAATCTCAAGATATGAAGATCGCATCACTTAGGCAAGAATTCTATCTAGATCAGATGCAGGTGATAAATTTTTTATTATTAGAAAGACTCTGAGACCATTTGACAAGACTTTCTTTTACAGTACAAATTGGATTTGTGAATTTCATTGTTTTTATACCATTTTATGACATCAAGTATCTAATTTTTTAGTAAACTACTCTTGATGTATGACGCTTTCACTAGATCTCTCACGGGTGAAAAATCTAGTTTGCATAAAATAGCAAAACCATACCACCGATATTATAGAGAACCTCTGCATAAAATTCCTTTTCATTTGTTTCCATAAACTAGCACAAAGTTCCCTTCAAAATTAAAAGGGAGCAATCTTGCATAAAATTCAAGATTAAACCAATTTTATATCACATAATGAATGAATTACAATGGTCAAAAGATGTCATCCTCCATTTCCCATAGGGGAACCGCGAGTCGTATAAGCTAAATTAGAAATCATTTATGGATATTGATATACTGTATCATAAACTATAGCCTCGTTAGCATTTTATTTCTATTTGAAAAACAATAAAATGAATGGTAGAGATTTGTTGAGTACATACATGTCCTAAAAAAATATATAGATGCAATTGGGTTGACCTATTTTATTTTGAAATAGAAATAATTCGCTAATAGGTACCATAAAAAAATACTAACCAAAATTGTAATGAAAACATTGGTTGTAACAATTTGATGCTTTTAGCATCAAATTCAACATTTATTGGTTAACAATTATATTTTCAAGCATGTTGTAGATTAGTACTAACTTATTACTTCATAAAAATACAAAATCATTGCACCAAAAGTTTCAAGTAAATACAATCAACAATCAGCTCAAGCAATCCAAAGTAATGTAACTATTATATTTCAAATGCGAAGAGTCAGAAAAAGCAACCATGGTTATAAAACAACATAGAAATTGGAAAGAACAAGAACAGGAAAACAGTTACAAACATAAAATGTATCTTGTGAAGATACTATCTTTATAGCACGCGTAAGCAATTTATACATCTTGTTTTATAATCATGCCCTACATAGAAAAACTACCTCTTAAAAGTGATATTTCCAAATGAGAAGTGTATAAATAAACTTACTGGCTACAACCAGGATTCATTTTCTCCTCACTGAGGAGTCAAGGGAGAAGATTATTAGTATTCAGAGGGAAAACAGAAAGAAGAAAAAAGTAAAAGCAGAAAGATCACAGCAAGAAAGTAATGTCTAATCTATATGCAAGTTTCTTAAAAATAGACAAATTCCCATCATCTACAAATTACAATCTCCACGTGCATTTAAGCATCATCCTCTCATTCCAAATACACCACTGAAAGTAAATTGTTTGGATTAAGTATAGGACTCAGGGCACATAGCATCTTTACTCAAAATCCATATCCTCATATAAAAGATAATAGGAAAAAACAATAATAATGAATCAAGAATAAATGCCAAGAAATTTACTCAAAATCCATTTCCAATATAGAGAACCACCATAGCATCTTCTATAAACCTCAAATTGCACACGCATTAAAGAATCCTATGCTAAATGCAAGAAATCAACAAATACCAAAAACCCAAATAATGGATATATCCATAGAACTCATTCAAACAGTCTAGATGAGTAAAGAAAGACAAACAAAGAGCCCTTTATAAGATTAAAGTCTTTTATAGTAAAAAAACACATATTATGAGATCGGATATATACTTTCACCAAATTAAAAAGGAAAACCACCCAAAGCAAAGGAAATAGCCATGTCAACAGCTCAGCTCGGTTCGCCTAGATTTGGGTTCAAGCTCGTCTCGGGCTTTTTTGATCTCAAGCCTAAAAAGTCCGAGCCAAAGCCCAGCTCAACTCGCTCGAGAAAATGAGACTCGACCCGAGCTTTAGCTTGGGCCTTTTCGGAGCCGAGCCGGGACGACTCGGCTTTTCAATATAAACATAGTAGCTTTCCCATTCACAAGAATTGTTTCTTTTTTCTTTGGTCAAAAAGTTCATGTCTTGTCTCCATTTTCTTTGGTAAAAAAGGACATGTCTTGTCTCATCACTTGTCTTCCTCCTGTCTCTTGCTTTTCCTGCATCAATCTATCTATCAGCTCTTCTTTTTATTTTGCCAAAAATATTTTCTTTTAACAAACATAAGACATAGGACTCCATTTCCAAGAATCAACCCAAGAACACATGACAAAAGGCTTTATATTACATTTTTCTGAGCTTGGCTAGCAACGGCTTACTTTGCTTTTCCTACATTATTTTAATTTTTTTTAAAGTTTGACACGGGCCAACCCGTTTTGGCCTGGTGAGCCACACGGGTTTGCCGGGCTCGAGCTTGCCCTTGAATTTGGGGCTCGACTCAGGCTTGGGCTCCTTTTAAACCAGCCACGAGACGACCCAGCTCACGCTTTTTATTAGTCGGGCCGCGGGCCTCCCGAGCCAGCCAACTCTTTATGCATCCCTAAAAGGAAACAATAGCATATTCAAATTCCACCAATTAGTCACTGCCTCGCCATCAATGCACCAAAATTTCACCAAAAATCCAATTTTTTAGAAACATGCTGCACACCAAGACACACATATATCCAAATTTAACAAATGATAATTTGTAATGAAAGTAAGGAACACACCTAATCCCTCTGCTTCCGCCACTAGGAGTGGGCGTTTTCCGGTCGGTGGAGTCTGCTATGGCAGCAGCACTGGGAGAGGGGGTTCTACTGGGCCAACTCGGTCAACAAAGAGAGGTCATGATTTTTTTTTTGGGTTGGCTGTCGGCGCTGAATGGGGCCGGGGTTACGCCTATTGCCGGTAATTTTTGGGGGGTCGTTGCCTGGGATTTTTTTGGGATGTTACAAATAGAAGGACTGGTAGCTTTGTTTCTGAAACAAGGGGGAGTGGTGGGTCGCGGAGATGCTTGGGCGGGGGTATCTCCCTCCATCGCCAGCGAGTCGCCAGTGAGCTACGCGTAGGTTGAGAGGCAGAGAGAGGTTTCTTAGTGGAGGAAGGGTTGGGGTACGGGTTCTGTTTCTGAAAAATCTTGGGGGGTGTATCAATCTGAAAGTTAAAAATTTTGGGTGGGACCTATTAGGTTTTTTTAGTGGAGGGAGGGATTGAAGTGGTGTCGTCCACCTTGGCAGCCACATGGACATTGACTCGAGATGGATACTCCTCTTAGAAAAACTGTAAATCTAATACTTCCAACTATCAACAAGGATCTGCCGAAATATGCAATTTGACAATTGTTGGAAATAAACCCTTTTTTTCTGTAAAACCTAAATCTGCTACTTTCGATTGCGGCAAAAGAAAGCAATCGACAGAATCTCAAAAAATATAAAAATAGAGAGAAAAGTTAGAGAGAAAACTTATAAATTGTATATTGAGAACTAGAGCGGCATATTTATAGGCACAAGTCTAGGGTTTCAGGGGTACTATAGTCATTCACTAATTACATAATTATTTACAACAAGAAAGACTTTTTCCCTTTCATATGTAAGGGATATTTACAAAATAAACTGCATGTCGAAAGAAAATTTGATTAACAAGTGCAGTATTAAAGCCAAACATTTTATAACCCATAAGTGTTAGTCAAATTTATTATTGATCATTGTACTAAGGCCAAACATTATACTTTCTGTTCGCCAAACATTATACTTTCTGTTCTTTCTTTTTCTTTTTCTTCTTTTTTTTTTTCTGTGTGGATGCCGATTGTTCTAATAATACAACTTCTAAAGAATAGAGAAGCTACTATTGAAGAGACCAATATTAAAGAGAGCTCAGAGATATTGAAGATCAAAATTCCTATGAACTCGGCCACATTAATTTAGCTAAGCTGAACTTTATTTAGTACAATGGAGTTTCTCAACAATGATACATGAACTATAACTGTTGGTCCATATACATTGGTGGAATCATTAGTTGAAATATTTAGGCGAGCAGATGCATTATCTTTTAAGAACTGCTGTCAAGTAAAATAAGCTAGCATGTATACTAGTGCATTGCAAATTCATCCACAGGTCTCCGGGCAACTTGTACCTTTATAAGGTGTAACTTTTTTTTGTAAAGGTTTATTATGTATCGGTACTTATGAAGTGATTGTTCTTTAAGCCAATTTACATGTTTAATTTTGTCTTGAGTTTGTTCTAATTAGTTAAAAACAATAACTACTACTTCACAGATTTGGTAATAAAAATGATTGAAAGTTTCACTTGGCATGTTTATAGTGTTTGTAATCGCTTTCTATATATTTTAATGGGGAGAAAACAACTTATTAGATGTAGGAGTTAATCAAGATGCTTAACATTAATTTCACGCAAAATGCTATGTTTTTAATATCTCCTTTTGATATAAATTTGATGGCAAATAATTATTCAACCTCTTATATATTAGTATTTTTTGAAATTATTCTTCTCATGCAACGCATGTATGAAAGACTAATTAGTGATATAAGAAACAAAGTTTCCAAAAAAGTTTATGCGCACTTTTTCACTTTCTAAATCCATCAATTCCCTTCTTTTTCTTTTCTTCTCCGTGGCCGAGCTCTCTCAAAATTTGAGTATCACGTAAAAAAGCTAGCTAGATAATACGATATCTGTTTCTATCAATAATATATGCTTTTGGGGTAGCTCGAAGAGACAGATTGAACCAATAGTTTCGCCACTATCACTGATGAATTTTTGACATTTTAATCCATTTTCTATTTTTTTTTGTTTTTTCTATTTTATTTTGAGTTAAAATTTGTTTTTTGAGCATGTTTATTAGTCCTCTCTTTTCTGGAATTTGTACAGCAATCAGGACATCTATTTATACATATCTATTTCTTTTTAAAAAAAAAAAAGTAATTGCATAGAATTTTCAATCCCTCAAGTTCAATTTTGATTGTTGATATTACTTGTGTTCATAAGAGAATCTTAGATTCATGATAACAAAAGAACTGTTAGAGAATGAATATGTGTAGTTTCACTGAATTTTCAAACCTCCCTAGGTTCAATTTATGGCTTTTATTTTTTTGAGAATTTGTTTCGATTAATTTTTTCTCTTCTCGATTGTACTTTATTAAAGTTAGGAAACACCGTATAATGTAATAATTTATTTTTTTCTCATTCCTAATAAATAGAAGTTTGGTGTGTAAACCAATTCCAAATTTTCATTCAATTCGAAGTTTTGAATTTGGTTTGTTTACTTTAACGACACTTCTACAAGCATAGACTAACTATTTTGCTCAAACTGATTGTATATGGGCATTTATTTAAATTTATCATATAAAGATATACTATGATATTAACTCTTTTATTATCTATGCTATATATATTAAAGCAGCTAACTTAGGAACGGGCCACACTTCATTTTCCCACCTAAACTCAGTTGCTATTCCTTCTTCTTTTTTTTTTTTGGTCCTTTCTTGCATGCGATATATACATTGAGAAGTAAATATATTGTTCATTTCTCAAGAATGCAGCCATGTTTCTCCCTTTTCCTGCGTGCGATAGTAAATAGATAATTGTTCATTTCTCAAGAAGGTTGTTCCTCTCTCTCTCTCTCTCTCTCTCTGCTCCCTCCTTCCCTCCTTTTACTTTTCTCTTTCCTAGAGTTATATCACTGTCCCTCCAACTCTCCAAGAATGGCAATCCAATTCTCAAACTCTAATCCCATCCTTTACTCACTCCCTTATCTATAGAGCACCTTTAAATCTGCTTCTATTTCAATATGAACGATCTCCCTTCCGAGCTCTCTCCAGTATACTTTAATTTTCTCTGCAAAATCCATAAATTTTTCTTCTCAAAGAAAAAACATGTTTTTTCAAATAGATTTTGTTCAAACAACTATGGGTATAACATAAATTTTAATTAAATTTTTTCTACAAGCTGACCCATTATAGTATATATGGTTGAACAAGCGATCCTGGAGCGATTGAAACACAGCTATTCTTTCTCAGACCTGGAGTGATTTGATAGAAATAATAACAAATCAGTCCAGAGACATAAAGTAAGACTAGAGAGGCATTTGAACATAATGGAATGAGCAGCAGAAGCACTTACAGAGAAAAATATATGTGATCTTCTTGTTCAGAAAGAATATGCTTAGAGAAATAGGTTAGCAGCATCTTTTCATGCTGACATCAAGAGATAGGCAATTGGAGGGAAACTTCAGTACAATATATCCTTGGGCCGTATAATGGTTGGCATATATCCTCTCTTGCAACCAGACCCTTTACTTGCGCACAACCCATCAGAAATTCCACCCTTACGCTTCATCAAAATCACAAATTAAGCACATATAATTGAATTCCATCACTTTACCTTGCTTATTGGATCGAATTTTGGCTAAAAAATCGCGTTTGACCTTGAGGTTCTTCTTAGTTATTTTCCTTCTTTCACCTCCAATCTTCACCTATTTTAGGCAAGATAATTACACACACTAGTCTCCGGTGCTTGGATGGCCAGAGTGCTTGGGTATAAAGAGACATAGAGGAGAAGGTGAGGGGAGGTGTGGTGGAGTGCGATTATTAGCATTGAGGATTTTTAAAATATATCTTGTATGTGTTAATTTAACAAATAGTCTCCAACATTTGCACTTTCTATCAACTGGGTTCCAACATTTTTTTTAATGTTATATGTCGTCACCCTTTTATTAATTCTCTCATAAGGCCCGTCATGACATTTTTGTTCTTAGTTTTCATATAAAAAAAATCTAAAAAACTAGTAAAAATAATTAAAAAAAACTAGCTATCTACTCATTGTAACTCCATGACTAACATGATGGAAAAGAGTTGTGCTATTTGAACAAAAGTAAATACAAAAATTCTAACAAAACTGACACATGTCACAATCATATTTTTTAACACATCACATTACTTTTACATTAACACTAATCACATAAGACACATGTCAATTTTGTCACTTTTTTTGTCCCACTAGAATTATTTGATGGAAAACGACATATATCTAAACCATTTTCTTTTTTTGGGAAATCCTTATTTATTTTTTGTCATTTCTAACATCAGCGGGATGAACAAGTAGCAAAATTGAGAATATCCTCTTTTGCTACTAGAAATGACTACAAAAACTTGTCATTTACACTGAGTCAAAATGTGGGTAGGTAACTAGATAGGTATGATGAAAAGAAATTATTGTCTTTTTTTTCTGTTTTTTAAAAAATTGTTTTGACTATTTTTTAGATTTTTTTTGTTTTTATTTAAAACGTGATAGTAAAAATGCCATAAAGGACCTTATGAATGAATTTATGAGATATTGAAGCCTACATCATTGAAAAAAAAGGTCGTGGACCCAAAAAGTGTAAAGTTTAGGGACTATTTGTGAAAGTAACCCATCTTTTATTTAAGTTTTTTTCCCCTTTTGGTATGTAAGGGTAAAAGTGTCATTTTCTAAGAGTTTAATGGCAGAAATGGATGGAAACTATCAGTGGGGACTTGGGGATAGATTTTTCAAAAGTTAGAGACTCACGAGAAAAATATTAAACAGGGACAAGATTGACTAATCATTGAAAGTTTGAGGATGTAAGGTGAAAATTACCCCAAAAAATCTATTATAATCCAATTTCTCCAACATTTCCCTTTCTCTGTCTCTGCGCGTAGAAACGAAGGCAAAAGAATAGATTGTATAAATATTCAGACGGGGAGAGAGGAAGAGGGGTTAGGCCAATCTGAATTTGTTATTCCTCTCAATTCAAGCCCCCTAACCTCTGTTATCCAAATCTTCTCTGCATAAGAACGAGACCCTATAATAATTTATTTAGCGTATACACAAACACACACACACACACACATATCTATAGACGCAATAAATTGGGGAAGAAAATCGACGGAAAATGAGTGGTCAAGTGGCTCCGCGACGGAACGGTACGATCCAGAAGCGGAATCCTTCTACCTTAAGGAAGTCTTCGGCTCCTCCTTCCGGGAACGGGGCCACCTCCAATGGGGTCCAGACCAATCCAACCTCCCCTCCACACTCGTGAGTTCCCCGGTGTGAATTTGTATATATTTGTATGTGCACGAGTGTCTTCCTCTCTCTTTGTTGGGATTATTGATTTCGATAAACAGTGAGTGACAGTATGAGGTATAATATTATTTGAGTTCCAGTCTATGACTATGCAAGTGTAACGCGCTGTTTTATAATGGGAAATTATAATTATAATGGTATAAGGTGATTGGAGATTTAATGTGAATTTAAAATGTGTGTTTGTAATTGAGTAGTTGTGATGTAGATGAGAATTCTCTTCCGATCTTCGGTACATTGTGTCTTTTATATAATTTAGCTCATTAATTAATTTGTCGGGGTTTTAGGATTCTTAATATTTAATTATTTTCTTATTTTATTTTCTTACTTGGTTTCTAACCTTAGATGGAACTCATTGAAAATCGGTTTGTTTCAAATAAAATAGAGATTTTTATTGAGATTGCAACCCATATGAGAGATCGGAAGATTGTAGACAGTATTTTTACACTAGATTGGTATGAGCATGGTTCGTAGAAGAGGACAAGCAATTTGAGACATGAGCGAAGTAGTCCATGACGTGTGGATAGGGTTCTAGATAGAGAACCCGAGTATTTAGGGTTTACCGGCGGCCTAGAGGGTAGAGTTGGTTTTGGGATTGGTGAGCAAGCATATCTAAGGATGGGGAATCAGGTTCGATACATCTGGGTTAGAGGTTGTTGTTGTTGAGCAGACAGCCGCAAAAGTTGAAAAGTTGAAAAGATTGAGGTTCCAATTGGCAAGTATGTGGAACTAGTTGGTGTTTCTATTGGAATTAGTTTCGAGTCAGGCAAGATGATGAATTTGAATAGTATGAAGCAGAAATTGACGAAAATTGGTGATGAGGCCTCAAGAGTTTCGGTAATAAAGGTGTTCAACAGCAGTAGTTCTAACATGGTTTTGCACTATGTGTGCAAGGGAGTCCAATTCCTTGATAAAATTAAGGATTCTCACATGATTGTGGACGTGTTCAAGGGACTCCACTTCATAAATAATGAAATTAAAGTTGCTGTGATTATGGATTTTCAGTGGGCTTCAAAGGTAGGTTCATTTGTTGAAATCTATTTGAACGATTTGCGAGAAGATTTAATGGGTAATGCGGTTAAGTCAACAAACTGGGAGTCGCTCTTATTTTGAGCGTGGGAAGGCTAGAATTGAGAACAAGTCTAAGATTCGAGGACGAATCTTGTCTGACCTAGGGAGAATGATGAAGATGAGAATTCTAGAAGTTTCGGTGCATTGTGTCTTTTATATAATTTAGCCCATCTAATTAATTAGTCAGGGTTTTAGGATTCGTAATATTTAATTATTTTCTTATTTTATTTTCTTACTTGGTTTCCAAGCTAATTAATTTCTATTTAAACCTTAGATAGAACTCATTGTAAATGAGTTGATTTCAAATTAAATAGATATTTTCTTGAAATTGCAACCCGTGTGAGTGAATTGTTTAATTGTAGACACTCGTTCTACATCAAGTTGCTAGATCAATGGTAGTTAATTCATAATGGGACATTGAAAGTGAGAATCAAATACCCATTAAATACCCTGCACCTGAGAACAGGTGTATATGTGTATATACTGGGTTTTGGTGAATTTTTTATGAATTGGGTTGGATAAGGTACAATATTTAGTTGAAAGTCAAATTTTGCTGCTTGTGCATTTCAGTTCATGGAAATGGGGTAGCATTTCATCTGTCTATGTAGGTAAATCTAGGGAGCTAATTAATAGATTATGCAGATGACCACTTTTAGTGACTAGTGAAGAAAAAAGGTTTTGCTGTACCAGAGAGAAATATTTAAGAATTTAATGGATGTTCGACTACAGCTTATAAAGTGAGGCCTACATGAGGTGCAAACAAAAGCCCTGCAAATTGGAAGTGTAGAGAAAAAGCTGCCAACCCTATTTATTGCCTAATGCGGCATAAAGGGCATTCATTTTTTTATTCCTGTTTACTACTTATTTTAGGTATAAAGTAATAGGGGGAACAGTTAAAAAAGAAATAGAAAATTGGAAAAGATTTATTTATTTATTATATTTTTTGCGATCTATACCATATGTTATTGAGAAAGTGTTACAAGTTGGATTAAATAAAACAATAATAAACCCTTCCAAAAAAAAAAATAATAATAAAAATATCAAGCTGCATTATTCCGTCTATGCTTCCGATCTCGTAAGACGAGGTTTTTTATTGCTATCCTACCATGCCTGACGCCATTTTGAGTTTGGGTAATAGGGAAGCTAACTTCTTTATTAAATGAATAAACTTCCTCCGGTGCTTGTTAGAAATCAAATGCAACATGGTAGCTGGGTGATAGAAATTGGTGTTAGATTGTGTCTGTTTCGGATATTATCATTCCTAATATAAAAGATTCGTTTGGTCTAATTTTCTCAATCAGTTATTTCATTAATTAGACTACAATATAAGTGGCTTCTTTGAATGTCAATAATATATGCAAATGAAATCTTTTTTTTTGTTCTTTTTTCTCTTTTTTTCTATTTTTTTCTTCTTTTTTCTATTTTTTTCCTGTTAATATAGATGACGCGTCTAGTATGTTCTGTAATAGGCAGAGGGTTGATACGTATAGTGGACAAAGTATTCCGTAACCGATTAATGGTTCGAATCATTAGTCATTCGAATCAATGCTACCTGAAAAGAATTGATTTGGTCTTAGCATGCTCCTACTTCGGTGAAACCGTGGAAGGGTTTATTATTTACATATATTATAGCTGACAGCAGGAGAAAAACATAATTCAGAAAAAAAGTGTGTTAGATTTCAGTTTTGCTTTAAACACCTTTCTCTTCACAACTCACAAGTATGAAACTAGAAGAATTGCCCGCTTCACCCCCATCTTCACTCCTATTTTAAAACAGAAACAAACCTAGTGGGAGCAATTCTTAAAGGGGTGTGGGATTCTCATTATGATGAGAAAATCATAATGAATGGTGGAGGTTTGATGGCAATTGAAATGTCAAGTAATTGACTAGTTGTTAAATCAAGTGGTAGGTCAAATTCTAATGGAGAAACAAAAATTACCTCTTTAGTCTCACTTAAAATGTTCTATTGGGAAGTTGTATAATACGTTGGTGCATCTACATGGCTACATCAGCGCATTTTGATGCTATCTCCTCCTCCTCCTCCTCCCACCCTCCTTTAATTGAATTGCATGTATCATTAAATCTTGTATATTGAATTACAACTGTGAGGCACAATGAGTTAAGTTGTCCCTTGTGCCTCTTTCCATATATCTTAATCCGGATTGATGAAAATTTTACCATATTTTTACATTTTTAACATTGATAACTTATGTTTTTATGTCTAGATCTGTTGGTGGGGAGAGGACGGTAAAAAAGCTTAGGTTGTCAAAAGCCCTTACAATCCCTGAAGGGACCACTGTGTCAGATGCCTGTCGGAGGATGGCAGCTAGGCGTGTTGATGCTGTTCTGCTAACTGATGCTAATGCATTGCTCTCAGGCATTGTCACTGACAAGGTATATACATAATGAGCAGGCAATGCATAATAATTGTATGCAAAATTGTCCTTTTGTTTGGATTTGGATTCATAATTTGGTGTGTACCACTAGTGTAGCAAGCAGTGATTGGTACTGTCACCACCCTATAATTTGTCCTGTCCACCATATTCCCCAATAAAAGATTTAAGATTCAACATTGAGTGCTTTGCTTGTTAATTCAGGAATATTAATGTTTGAGTTGCAAGTATTCTTTTTTGTGTAGGACATTGCAACTCGGGTTATAGCTGAGGAGTTGAGGCCAGAGCAGACAATAATTTCCAAAGTGATGACGAGGAATCCCATTTTCATGACATCTGATTCTTTGGCCATTGAGGCTCTTCAAAAGATGGTCCAAGGTTGCTTCTCCCTTGGCTTCTGTTGTGCTTATCTTTTGTTATGCGTACAAGGGCAGGTTTGATTGGGAGTTAATATCAATATGTGAAAGCTGTGAATGAAGAATCTAAATAATAATAACATAAGCATGTGGAATAAATGAATAACTACTTCAGAAAAGTATGATGGCACTGAAATGGAAATGTCACCATGACGGTGAAATTTTAGGCCCAAAAGACAATATTCAGTGAAGAATTATTTGACCGGGGCCGGACAAGAATAATGGTTAAACTGGTTTTTGATATAGTGATGTTTCATAGATATAAAGAAATAATGAGGTGAGAATATTAATTGTTTCAGCCTTTCAGGACTAACACATCTATGGGTGTTTTCTTACTTTTTAACAGGAAAGTTCAGGCATCTTCCTGTTGTTGAAAATGGTGAAGTTATAGCTCTTCTAGATATCACAAAATGCCTCTATGATGCTATATCAAGAATGGAGAAGGCAGCGGAGCAGGGAAGTGCTATTGCAGCAGCTGTTGAAGGGGTGGAACGCCAATTTGGAAGCAATTTTTCTAGTTAGTTCATACTTTCAACGGTCATTTGTATTGCGTATTTATTGCTAGCTAGGAACATTAACGTCACATATCTGTGTTCTGGGAAATAGCTCTGACTTTAAGCACTTTCATGCGTTTCATACACATGATAGAAATCTTCATCCAGGAAACCTTCACAAAATTACTAGGATTGCCATCAATGCTATTCACCTGCTATTATTATCATTTTTATTTTCATAAAGGTTGACTTAACTTTCCATTTTCTTCTCTTTTGTCTTTTCCTGTATTTTAGCACCATCAGCTTTTATAGAAACACTTAGGGAGCGCATGTTCAAGCCTTCTCTATCTACTATTGTTACTGAAAATTCCAGGTACAATTGATTTGGCTTAATGGTTACCATTTAAGAGTATGGTTTTCTTGAAATTGCTATATACTTTCTAACCTTTGAATTTTATAATGTTATCAGGGTTGCAATAGTATCACCTTCAGATCCAGTTCATGTTGCTGCTAAAAAGATGCGTGAACTGCGGGTTAATTCAGTTCTTATCCGATCTCAGGAAACAAGATTCAGGGGATACTGACGTATTTCTTCTCAGCAATCTTCTTCTAAAAATTAGTATATCATTTAGAATAATTCTAACTTGTCTAATTGTTTAATTTGTCTGTATAATTCCAACTTATGATAGTCTATAATTGCCTGTTTGGACTTCATGGCAGTTCAAAAGATATTCTTATGCGAGTTGTAGCACAAAATCTCTCTCCTGAGCTGACTTTGGTGGAAAAGGTTTAGTAGCTTCTCTTATTTGATGTTCTAGTTCTGAGATTCACACTTAATTTCTTCTGTGTGCTTCACTTAGACCAACTTAGGGCCCTTGTTATCAGTTTTACTGATTTTATGGTACATAATAACAGTTTTCATGAAATTGCTTTTAACCATTTTTACTGTAAAAAATTACTGTTTCGGGACATTGATGACTTATTGACCGCAATAAATCATCTTAGTCTGGTTGCACATGTATTGGGGTGATTACTTTTAACTTTTAGCTGTTTACAATTACAACCTATAGCTTTGCATCTGGGAAAATAAGTGCAGATCGAAGAGATGTTTGATTCCCATACAAATTTGCTCAAATCAATGATTGTCTTGTGGAATAAGCCACTATCTTTAACCCCTAAATATCAACATACATATCATGGGACCATGAAATTGCCGCCAATATTACATTGTAATCTTGAAAAACGGGAATGAGAATTAAACACCGTTTGAAATAATCAAGATTTTCTGTGTGGTCATAGTGATGAAACTAGTTATTCATTGCTTCAATCGTGAAATAATAATATGATCAGCATTTTGAATTAAAGGATTTTCCAGCATGAGACCTAATTGCCAAATGTCATGACAGCCCATTTCTTTGCTAAATGGTTGTTGTACTTGTTTTAGCAAACTAACTCTTGACTTACCCACCTTTTCTTTGATGATTTAGACTGATCTTACTTTTGGTGAAGAATCCTTTTATTACTTCTTACAATTGACTTTCTTATCAAATAAAGATCCATGCTGCTGTTTTAGCTGAAAGCAACCCAGGAAAAAAATTTACTACGAATATTGTGTTCATATCCCCAGTTAGCTGTAGTTAACTCGGTCTAATTACCATACAATTTTGTTCCATGATCAGCAAAGACAGAATCTTATGCTTTTGCATTCTAAAAATGAGATATAGTCAGTTATAGGCTTTGTGGTTGTTTGTCTTAGGTTAAAGTATAATTTGAGTAGTAGTCGTGGGTTCCATGAAAAGTATGGATAATACTTGAATAGCAATTGAGCACTGGCCTCTTGGTTGGTTGTTGAACAAAATGTGTACATAATTTAAAAAAAAAAAAAAAAAACCCTTAATCATAACAAGCTCTCAGTAGAATTCTTGTCTCGTAATCTTTGACTTGCTCTCAGATTTCGATTAATAGTGTTGCTGATGGCTTACTGCATCTCTGTGCGACTTCTCTTCCTCCAGGTAATGACGCAGAACCCTGAATGTGCAACACTAGAGACAACAATACTTGAAGCATTGCATATAATGCATGATGGAAGGTTTTTACATCTTCCGGTAGTGGACAAAGGTGATTGCTGCTTTTCAATTTTAAAAGAAATGAATACTGGTTTGAGGTCCTTTGCAAATAACAGCATGTTTTGGCAGATGGATGTATAACAGCATGTTTAGATGTTCTGCAAATAACACATGCAGCAATTTCTATGGTAAAGTTATTTTCATTTTAAGGCTATATAACTTTGTGGATATGATTTGTTTTGTTCTGCTGTGATGACTACCTTCTTGTTGCCTACTGCTTAGTTTTCTGGATGCAGAATACTATCTGGATGAGTGTTCCTTCATTATCATATGATTATGCAGAAGTATTTCCTTGACCTGTTTAAAAAATTCTGGTGTCTAAGTGAAATTTACACCAACACTTTCTGGAATTCTCTACTTCAGAGGAAATAATTTTGAAGATGTCTTAATGACCCTGATCACTAATCTGTTAGTGGATAGTGCTAATTATTTTCTTTCACTAAATATTTGAAAAGGTGAGATAGGGTGCTGAGGCGTTTTATCTCTTTGATGTGACTTGGTTGAAAAAACAGAAATGTGGATAAAATATGAATTTGGACTATTAATATAGTAAATAGTGAGATTCTTGTCTCTCTCAATTCTAAAATCCTGGATTTGTCTTGAACCAATAAAATGATCTAATGAATCTAGAAATATGCAAGATATGTTGTCTGATAAACCATAAACCTTAAAAATTCTAGATAAAAATATTAATAAAAAGTTAATAGTTTATAACTTGCAAGTAAAATTTAAAACAGATTAATGATATAACCCCAGTCATTTAGTTAAAATAGGGGAGGGTATCATGAGAGAGTAGTACAAAAACGTGAAATCCTGGATTTGTATTGAACCAATAAAATGGTCTAATGAATCTAGAAATATGCAAGATTAGTTGTCTGATAAACCATAAACCTTAAAAATTCTAGACAAAAATATTAATAAAAAGTTAATAGTTTATAACTTGCAAGTAAAATTTAAAACAGATTAATGATATAACCCCAGTCATTTAGTTAAATAGGGGAGGGTATCATGAGAGAGTAGTACAAAAAGGTGTCACTGGATATAAATAGTGTGGGGGCATTTATTTCATTCTTACATTGTAAATGAGTATTCTTGTGGGGGAGAACCAAGCATATTGACTGCTTGTATTTCAGCAATCATCATAGCCTTGGTCCAAGGGAAGACACTTCTGAAAGAGTGGAAGAAACTGGAGGGCCGTTCAGAAGGGTACCAACAACAAATTGAAGTGAGAATGGAGGGTTTACAAATTTGGCTTGAGACACTGAAAACCCTCGTTCAGTGGGTGTAGAACATAGAGAAAAAACATGGCTTTCATGATGGAACGATCTAATTTTATGATTTGGAAATAGGGTGAACTAGAGGAGTGGGAGATCAAATTTGGACATGAAACTTCACTTATCATGCCGGGCAATCCAATTGACAATCTGCAAGGCAGAGATTAACTTCTAAAATTTAGAATTTCGTGTGATCCATGGTGAAAACCCCAAAGGAAGTATTTTTGTGGTCAAACTGAATTTTACCACGGAGTTGATGAGAGATTATGAGAAGATAAAAGCAGCCTGCAAATGCTTCAATAGAGAAGTCCTGGCATGGTCAATTAGGTTGCAAGTGGGAATGTTGGAAGAATTCAAGATATTTTTGGTGGATCGATTTGGGGTGTTGATGAAGAGGACGATGCATGAGATATATGGGAAATGGGATGGACCGGTTTCTAGTGGACCACTGAAACCAGTGACAGTTGGCTTAGAAAGTAAAAGGCCACAATTCTGTCACAAAATCCAAATTGTCATGGCTCGGACAAGGTTCATGAGCCTGCATTTATTTACACCACACACTTAAATTTTCATCATTTTTTACTCAATTCCCGATACAAGCGTGCTGGTTAGGATTAACAGTAATCATCTTAATTCAATTTCCTCTTTCTCCAAACTCCAAACGCACGAGAGAATAAAAGCTTTTCAAGCCCACATCCTTAATCAAAAAACTCACAGATTCAATGTTGAGACTAAAAATGTACAAGGGCCTTTATTTTAGGTGCAATGAAAAGAATTAAGCAAGCCATTATTGCAATAATAGTAAACTTTACGTATTGATTTTTTATGACAACTTGGAGGGGCTATAGGTTGAAGAAGTTGGTGAGAAATTGGGGCAAACTGAGTTGATTGACACCGTGAGGTATTTAAAAATTTTGTTTTTGGACAAATTATGAAAATTGACTTGCATTGAGGGCTGAGAATGGATAATCCTCAATTCTATTGGGAATAGTTTTATGAAAATTTTGCGGGTAAAGGCTACGGGTTTTGGAGTTATAATGGATGCTACACTAGCCTTTGCATGTTGTTTGAGTAAGGATGCCCATTTTCTCTCACCAAAAGAATCATCTTCCACTTTGATCATGATAGGACTTTATTGAAGGAAGTTATCAGCCCTATGTATTCTGAACTTCTTGTTCACCCAGTCTTTCACCTTGAGTAGGAGTGAACATAGTTTGATTTGGCGGTTTTTTATTTATTTCCAACCCAAACCACACCGGATTTGATTTGGAGAAATTGTAAACCAAACCAAACCATTTAATTTTTGAAACCAAACCAAACCTATTTTTTCGGTTTGGTTTTAAACCACAGTTTATCTATTGACATAGTAAAAATGAATTCAAAATGTAATAACTTTATAAACATAAATGGAAGGGTAAAATAAGAAAGCTCTCTTAACATAAGTTCGCAATAAGAAATTGTTAAAATCTGCTTTTGGAAGTGCTATCTTGTCTAAATATCTCTCCGGAAGAATGTAATTTTCCCATTTAAGTGCCAAATCTGCTTTTGGAAGTGGTATCTTGTCTAAATATCTCTCCGGAAGAGCGTAATTTTCCCATTTAAGTTCAAAATTAGTTAATCAATTTGACAAGTATAAATTAATTGAGTCCATTGAGATTGTGTTCTCATTTTACTCCACCATTAATAATTTTTTTAATTAAAACTGTATATAACAGTTCAGTTTGGCTTTAACGATTTCTCAAATGTCGAAACCTGAACCAATCCATTTCAAGCTGCTAGGAAAAAATTTCAAACCAAACCAAACCATATCACTTTTGAAATCAAACTAATTCAAACCACTTTGACAGTTTGGTTTGGTTTGGTTTTTCGCTTTAACGGTTTATTTGTTCACCCCAAACCTTGAGCATAAGCTGAATTTCACGGGTGGGTGTTTGATAGAATCCGAATCATTTAGTTGAAACTAGTTGAGGGTACGTGTGTTGCCCATCGTGTCTTTGTACTTTTAAGCTGAATTTCATGGGTGGGTGTTTGATAGAATCCCAATCATTTAGCTGAAATTAGTTGAAGGTGTGTTGCACATCGTGTCTTTGTGCTTTTGTATTTTTTTAAGCATACATATCTTATATTTTCATCATTTATCATTATATTTTCGTCAGTTATTAAAAAACATAAGAATGAGGGAAAAATAAAACTAGGACTTATTTGCAAATATGCCAAAAATAACCAAATAAGAAGGATAACCAAATAGAAGGAAGAGAGGGAGGGAGGGGGAGGGGGAGGGGGAGGGAGGACAAAATAAGGAAGACAATGGGCCCACAAACTCACTCTTACATTGTAAGGATTAGGATATTGTGAGGGTATCATGGGAATGTAGTAAAGTGTAGCTGTAAGCTGGGTGAGTCTTCATTTCATTCTTAGGTAGAAATTGTATATAATATATTCTCGTGGGAGAGAAGCAAATGTCTCAAATCCTTGGACACGCCTAAGTTACTAAACGATTAACTCAAAATGTCAGTAATGAAATGCCCCAAAAATATAATACAGGCACTTCCAACCACCCATACCATAGGTAGGAATAAGCCTCTAGGCGCCGCTCAACTTGTGAGCTTGAGGTGTTTCATAATAGCCTTACCAGCGGAGTTGTTTCGATAAGTGTTTTCTGAAAATGCATTTTTAAACAATACAGTAAACATTAACGTGCTTTTGCCCAAGGACTTTCTGTGAAATTATTAGTGCCTGAAATGTGCCTTGATTGTGTCCAGAAGTGTTCCCTAATTGTGCGCAGGAGTGTCAGCACTTGCATGTAGGAACCAAAAAGCTTCATATTGTCATCTACTTATAATTTCTCAATAATTACAGGGATAACTAAGTTACTTTAATATCTTGTCAAGGTTGAAAGTAGCTCTGGTACTGTTAATGACATGGCAAACACAGTGATGCAGAAGTTCTGGGATTCGGCTCTTAATTTAGAGGCGTCAGATGATTTTGATACTCACAGGTCACTTTTTGGTTTCCTGTAAATACATAATCTTTATGAGCTTAGATGTTTACTATGCACACTTTTCTTTACAGCGAGATGTCGATGTCCCAGTATATGGCATCAGAAGGAATGGACCCTGGGAAGTCTGCATACCCATCCCTTGGTCTTGGAAATTCATTTGCATACAAATTCAAGGACCATAAAGGACGTGTACACCGATTCAATTTTGGTGAGTGTACAGTGATTATGTGATACCCTGAGCTTCGATCTATATTTATAATATTATTTAGTTTTTATGTTTTTTTTTTTTTTGGGAAATTTAAAAAATGCACCCTCTGTTTAGGATGTATTTACAATACTGTATTTTCAAAGTTTACATTCTACACATACTCTAAATAAGTATGACAACACATTTTTCCTGTAAATATATAAGAAGAATTATAAATTGCTACTTTATAATCTGAGAGACTAAAATGCCCCAATACCCTTATTGAAACTAACAAATCACACCCTAAATATTGTATCAATTATTTAACAATGTAACAGAAAATATACCTTCACCTGATCCTGCAATTTCACAACTTCGTCGGAGATGGGCTGTCGTGGAGAGTCGCCGGACGGTCCCTATTGTGTGGGTAGTTGCTGGAGTTCGCCAGAATAGCTTGAACAGATCGGAAGTTTTGCTAAGGCTAGAGATCTTTTAGGGCTAGCTTTTTTTTTTTTTTTTTTTTCCTTCCAAAGCTCTGATATCATGTTTCACATTTTGGGAAAAGTTCATTTCTTGTTTCATCTTGTAGAAGTATATATACAAGGTGGAAAGTGGGACAATACAATATGTACACTTTAGCCCCTAACAATTCTAGACAGAGCAATTTAGTCCGTAGGATATTCAACTATTTTCGCCATTTGGAAGTATATAATTCTATTCCATGAATGAAAAAGATCAGGTTAAATAGTACGTGATGTTTCGTATTATTTTGCGTCTTAATTTCTTTTTGTACATTTAATTTAGTTATAATATTTCATCTGTTATTTATAATTATCGTTTGAAAAAACTGAAGATTAAAAAAGAGAGAAAATTATTTTTTGGTCAAGGATGTAACAATTAAAAATTTGAAGAATATAAGGTCAGTTTGGTCTATTTATAGTAATCTTTGTATGTGTTTCCCCCCTAATTTTTTTGATCAAAACTTGATTATTTGTTCACTAAATAAAATGCAGTATGTTTAATGTAATTTAAAAAATACAGTATGTATGTATGTAAATACACCGTAAACATGGGGTGCGTTTTGTAAACTTCCCTTTTTTTTTTCTCCATTTCATGCTTGGTTCTTCTCATTATTTATAACTTGCATCCAACCTGTTCTACTGCAACAGTCACAGCTTGTTTGAATTACCTTAAAATCTAGCTTACATAGGAAGTGAAGCACTTAAGCAAAGCAGCTCGATATTTTATATCTGGCTCTTGTTCTGGTCTGTATGCTCAGTGGATAAATAAGATGTCCTCTTCTAGTGTACTGCTCAATTTTATGTTCTCCCCAATTTTAGGAACGGAAAACTTGGATGAGCTTCTTGCTGCTGTTGTGCATAGGGTGGGTGACGTGAATGGACAGCGCCCTCAGCTTTTGGTGGGTCCAGAAGCATTAAACCTAGCTATCTGTTCTTTTGCCTCTGGATTAATTCATTAATATTTCTCCTACACTTCATTACAGTATGAAGATGATGATGGTGATAAAGTTCTGCTCACAACAGATGGAGATCTTATTGGTGCAGTTAGCTACGCAAGATCAGCGGGATTAAAGGTATGATGGTTACACTACCCGTCCACATTTTATACTGACACAGTATTATAAAGGATGATAAATTTATGTATCTCTAATGCACACTTCTGTTCAAATATGGGAGGTGCCTTTGGTGAAGAGATATTAATGCTTCGGTGCCTGTAGTTTTTACCACCCGTCCACATTTCATACTGACACAGTATTATAAAGGATGATAAATTTATGTATCTCTCATGCACACTTCTGTTCAAATATGGGAGGTGCCTTTGGTGAAGAGATATTAATGCTTCGGTGCCTGTAGCTTTTACGACCATCCTTAGAGGGAAAGTTAGAACTATCCAGAATGGTTATCTGGTGAATTTGCTTCCATCTTAATTGGTGGAGCATACTTCATGAATTTATGAGATACAAAATCCATTATTAGGCTAATTCTGTTGGAGTGTACTGTGTTCACTGAATGAAGTAGAGTTGTATAAATCTCATTCCAATTTCACCATCTTTGTGTAGTCATCTAAACCTTAGTCTGAACTCGGATAATCTTAATGGTCCTCTATCCTTTTGAGTCATACAAAACAGTGGCAAGTATTGATTGCATTCAAAAAGTTGTGATTAGCACTAGTTGGATTTTATAGTACTTATTCTTTTGTCACTTCTGTTCACATTAAAAGAATTTCTAATTCCCATCACAGAGAGCAGATTATGAACTTATTCCATCTCCACTGCAGAAGAAATAGTCGCCTGTTCTTTAAAATCTCAGGCAATGATCAATGTTTGTCATATATATATATATATATATATATATCCCAGGTTCTGCGGTTGCATGTGGAGTACCCTGATTCAAGCGAAGCTACGATAAAGCCACAATTGGATTCAGCTGCTGCACAGAGAAGTGGACTTCTCGCCCTTGGCTCTGGGATTTTTGCGGGAGCAGTTGTTCTGACAAGCATTGGCGTACTGGTCTACTTGAAGCGCTCAAAAGCATGACATCAGTCCAGAGATGAAAACCCATTGCCATGTCTTCCATGTATAGATTTTGCCAGTGAAAAAGTTCGATTGCGATTTGAAAGGGCCACTCAATACTTATGGTCATCATGTGGACTACGCGACTAAGCTGCTGATTGCATGGTGGAAGAACAAAAATATTATATACATTTTGATCTGTCACATTACACAAATGTAGCGCTTGCGAGGATGATGAAAGATATTAACAAAATAAACGAGAAAAAGTTTTAAGGAATCCCATAGCATGATGCGACGGTGAAATTTTTAAAATAAAACTTTATCTACGCATTAGGATTTAGATTCATTCACAACCCTCAAAATTTCATCTATTATTTTTTGAATTAAAAAGGGAGATGGATAAGAGTTGTGTTACATGAACAAAACTAAATACAAAAAATTTAACAAAATTAGCATATGGCACAATCCTGTTTTATAACGCATTACATTACTTTTTTATTAATGCTTATCACATAACTACTTGTCAATTTTATTATCTTTTTTGTATTTCTTTTTGTCGATTTAGATTTTTCGGATGGATAAGCGTTAGGGTTAGGCCGAGGCGTGGTTTTGTATCAAAAATCAATGGTTTTTTTTTAAATAAAAAAATAAGCATTTGGTTATTTGATTTGGTTAGGTTTGGTTATGGTTCCATAATAATTTATTTTTCAAAAATAAAAATTTACATGTGGTTTAAAATAGTGGACAAGCAGCTCCCGACTAGACAAATAATGAAGGTATTATTTCGGGACTTATCTTCTCAACAAATGCTGCAATTAGAGTATCTCCAGTGCAAAGTTAAGGTGGAATGTCTTAAGTGTATATATGTCAAAGAATATTGACAGTACATTTAAAAAGTTCTTCAATGCAACAATGTCAAAATTGTATAATTGTCAAGTTATTATTAGAGATTTTGAAAAAAAAAAGAAGAAGAAAGAGACAAAAATATATTGATTGGATAAATTAACACTTGACATTGTCTAATGTTATCTCATGACATTCTCTATGACAATGTCAAGCATTTAATGTGCCAAATCAGTATTTTTTTATTGCCAATTGTCATATTATTCTATGACTATACATTAACGATGCTCTTAGAGTGCACAAAACTACTTTTACCCCTTCATCCAACCATTGTAGCACAATTGTGCAGCTTATTGAACAGAGGATACTAACAAGAATTATATTTGGGGCTGTGTTTTTCATTTTTTATGATTAAAAAAAAAATTGGGATCTATTTGCTTGATTCCCTTTGCACTTTGGGAATTACGAAATTGAGTGATATGAACTTGTGGAATTAAATATATTGTTATTTATAGTCATCCTTGGTTTTACTTAATTATTTTTATTGGTATTGTAAGAGCAATTGAATTAGAAATAGTTATATGTCATGCCTATGAAATTTGAATTTGGATTTCAGAAAAGGAAAAAGAAAGAAAAGGAAATAACTTTAATACGAATGTAGGCGGTAGACCTTTGATTACTGTTTTTGTCTTTAAAAATGCAAGACGTGCGGTATTTAGGTAACTTTTTAGGATATTGTAATGCGTTTTGGTGATAATATAGTAATTTTTTAGAATATGGTTTTCTATTTTTTTTGGCTCTTTAAATTTAATGTTCGGTATGTGTCTTTCACTCTGTATGTTTTGTTTCATGATAAAAGGTAATTATTTATCGCTCAAGGGCCCATTTTTCGAGCTCGCGTCAGGCCTTAGAAATGACAGGCTGGCCCTGATCATTATCAGTTCATCGACTAAATCACTGAATCAATCTTCCCACTTGTGTCTCTACCTCTATATCTTCTTTCCTTTTCTTTTTTCTTTCTTTTTAATTAATTAAATCTCTCTGCCACTATCATCCAATGGTTGAATGATACTTTGATTGTGTATATTAAGAAAGATACTTTTGGCATTATTGATAACTATGTAATTTTACAACCTCATGAAATTATGGAACCTTGTAGGGTACATTTGTAAAAAAAGTTCTACAATTTTGTAACTATGTTTTGCTATTAATAGTGGAAATGGGAAAGTGCAGTGTTGCTTTCTTTTCTACCCATTGCCTGCTAGATACTTTATAAGTAAAACTAGTATTTGTTCCCGTGCGTTGCATAGTCAAATTTTATTGATAAAGTATAACGTAAAGAAATTAAATAACATAGAAGTAAAGTAATGAACAAAGTAGCCTTTTAAGGTAACAAAAATAAATATTTTGTTAATATTAGTTAAAAATTTTGGAAAACCTCATTATACACAACATTCATAATTTCATTAATTGGTTTCTCATTCTTAGTTCATTATAGTATATAAATATTTTCAGATTGACATAATTCATAACTCTTAACACTGCTATGTAGAACTATTATGATTGAATATTGACCTTTTAAGGAGTACCCAGAAAAGGTTAACATTGACTCTTATTAGTGTCATAGAACGAACAATTAAAGTATATAAATTAACCTTGATACTTATTAGTAGTCATAATAATCTAAAACAAGTTCGATGTGCTTTGACATTACTTCTCCTGTAAATCACTTCTGATGTTGTAGAGGATATTTGGTAATAACCTTTTCAATAAAATCTATAAAGATAAAAACGTGTAACTAGAAATACATAGCTTACCTACATAATTCTTTTGTATTAAAAAAAAAATACATGATCATACCAAAGAGATTAAGAGAACCAGAAGAAAATATATTTTAAATTTCAGAAACTGTTTTGAAATTAAAAACAGATGATGAGAATGACCTATTACCAACTAAAATTACATTAGTGCTTGTCATAAATGAGAGACGGTAAACGTGAGAATTTATTTCAATTTTTCACTATTATCAGTTACCGACAAATTTGAGATGTAGCAAACCATATTTTTCCTAATTTTGTTTGTTCTAAGCATGAATTATATCTCCCTGTGACGAAGGAATAATAGAAATTATATTAAAATTATAAACTTATGTGTAGAAGAAGAAATTATAAGAAATACATTTTGAAAAGTAACCTCAAGAACGACAAGTAGCATTTTCAAATTTCGTGCGACTTTTTCATCAACTTTTGCTGGAACAATAAACTTTCCTATAGCTTGAACATTACTAATCTAATTCGACTTGCTTTTGTTGAAGTCCTGGCGTTTAGTGATGACTATTTTAGCTTGTGAAACCATTGTAGAGCAATATGTTTTATAAAAGACAGAATTAGCCACAAAGGAATGAATTTTAGTTTTAAATTGTAATTATATATAGACAATAGCACTTGACGATTATTAAGATAGTGGTAAGTTAAAATGGTTTAAGAAAATTAAAGTTAAAATAAAGATGAAAAAGATAAGGTTCAAGTTGTATATAGAGAAGAGTATTGGGTTTAAAAAAAAAAGTGATAATGAGTGGTTATCAATACTGAACGGTTATTTATATTAATGGGTAGTGGTCAGTTACTTTAACTAATATTAAAACGGTTTAAGGAAATTAAAGTTAAAAAAAGAAAGAAATGGAAAAAATAAGGTTCAAGCTGTATATAGAGAAGATTAGTAGGTTTACAAAAAAAAAAAAAGATAATGAGCGGTTATCAATAGTAGGCGGTTACAGATATTAGTGAGACGATTTAAATAATATATATTTTGGAAAAAATAGTTTTATAAAACTTACTAATATATAGGAAATTAAGTAAAAATGAAAAAAATTAAAAAAAATTCTCTTAAATAAAAATTTAAAACCAAATTAAATCTTTTTTGATTGAAAATTCAATTTTATTTACGTTTTTATTATTAAATAAAAATATTTAGATATAGACGCACACTCACGTTTCTTAAATTTTTATTGTGTCTAGCTCCGCCCTAGTATGGTCTCCTACATCCTCTTTTTGAGCCCGGCGGGGGGGGGGGGAAGTTGGGGTTGCGTAGATCATCCCGAAGAACGCGGCTTAATTTTTTTTTCCCATTATTATTATTTTTTATTTTTTTTAAAAATATAATTACAAATCTGTATCGTAACAGTATAAATACTCATAAATATTTATCATATTAAAACACAACACTAACAAAATCAATAATACAAACCAATATATAATAAAAATATACACTATAATAAAATATAAAAAATATTCCATAGAAATTGAATCTGAGAGGTCAGCCTAAACCCCTCTGGGAACGCGGCTTAATTTAGAATTTGTTATTGAACCCAGAAAATCATTTTCGAAGGGAGAAAAATCATATGAGAATGCAATGTTTGAACACATTCTTGATATCAGCTACGAATTTGCCACTCACTGATGCTCCAACTTGCAAATCCGGGCTTCCACAATTTAAAACCAGAATTGGAATCCCCAAAATTGGGTGCATCCGAGAAGATTATGATGTTAATACAGTTGCAGTGCCTACCCATGTAAAAACCATCACAAGCCCAGCGAACCCATTTGTGAAACACTGCGTCAAACTTCGCCAGAGCTCCTCTTATCGACACTCTCGTGGCTTGGTTCCTGTTGTTGGCACTACTCCACTAAGGTCCGTTGTTTGCTTTATATCTAGTTTCGTTGTGTTTTTGGACTGTGCCCTGAGATATTGTTGATTTGGTCTTAAAAATTGTGTATCTGCGCTTTCCCCCGCTACATTGCGGCTGTTTCTAGTAGAATTTTGTTGATATGTGCGTTCGCGGATGACTGGTGCATACAGATGTCTGCGCCAAGAACTTTCTGATTTTTATCTATTGCAAGAAAAAAGATGGCCCTGTGGAATCTTAGACATTGATTCTCAATTTTCCTGTTTCATGTCTTTTAACTTGTTTATGCAGATTATAGAGACTAGGTGAGTTTGCTATGTGTTTCTAAGAATTCCGCTGAGCAGATGAAAATCCTAGACACTAAAGATGGATACAAATATACAATGTTATCCATATCAAATTTTGGTTGAATGCTTCGATATGATTTTTGGACTTGGTAGGACATATCATATGCATATATTTGGTCCCTCCCACACTGTGTCTGATAATGTCAAGTACATCCTTTCTTGCTCCTGTATATATACATATGCAGACAGCAGATTGTGATCTGGATATAATCTGCATACGGCTTGAAGCTTTACATTTTCGTATTTTCAATATTGTTTCGCTAACAGATCGGAAGGGCCCTCATCTTTCCTCCTGTTGATTTAGACTTGCTTATCTCACTCCTCTTTGTTCTTTGAGAACCTTATGGTATACAGTCAAAAGTCCGAACTCTGGAAATAGATGTAATAAGAGAAAAGATAAGAAAATTTTTTCGCTCGAATTTTGAGATCTGATTTTGGAAACCGACGCCTTCCGATCTATACAACTTTCAACAAACGCTGCAAGATAGACTTACAATAGAGTGCTTACTTGTACTCGACAAATATGATGTTCCTCAAGACATAGCATGTTCTTCTACTCATGCGGTTCATGTCAGCACAGCTGTAATGAGAAAGCTTTCTGGGGTTAAGTCCATTGATTCTGTTGAAGTCATTGCCTTGATCTGAAGATTCCTTCAACATATAACAATGTCAGCAACAGCTCGAATGAAGAAGATTGTCGTCGATGGTTCCCTTCCCCACATCGAATTCTAGTTCTTGACAGAATACAGGTTTCCTTCAATTAAGAGTTTTGAAGTAGAGATGTGTGGCCATTTGCTGGGTCTGTTGTCTTTCAATTCTTGTGCTAGTGCATGGCTTTTTAAAGAGTAAAGATAATCCACATGCATGTACATGCCTACAAATAATGTGAATAGAGTAAGGCTATCATATGTATAGATAGAGCAAATCAAATTTCTGGATTATGCATAAGGTGCCTTGTCGGGCTCTTGATGTTGGCCTATTGAAAATCTAGGGCATCGTATTGCAAAGAAGTCGAAGTTGCACACTTTTAGAGTGGAAATGACTGATGAACTACTGTGGCATTTAGATGTTTGATAACAGAATGATGTGACATTTCATGTTTGACGTTGTACTAAATAAGTAGGAAAAGAGTGGAAGTCCTGTGTAAAACTACTCATTCTTTGATTTTCACTAAAAAAACTAGTAAAATCAAACTTTGGATGGTAAATATGAGAAGTAGCATATTGCAATATGCTGTCAGATGTCTACATCTGCTTTCCAGTTTAGACTTTCTTTCTAGTTTCTAATAGTGTTTACTGCAGGACCCTGGCAACCTGGGCACACTACTGAGATCAGCAACGGCCTTCAGATGGGTAAATAACTATGATGCCAATTGAGTTTGTGTTTTTAATGCTTTATGAAGACACAACAGCCTTTAGAGGGGTCAGATTAATTGAACTTCCTACCATCTAAATAAGCATTTTTGTATATGTGTAAGTACTGGATGGTAATTTGTTCATGGAGAAATTAGTTTGCATAGATGTCACCTGTGTTTGTACTTTATCTGCAAACATCTTTAAGCCTGTCAGGCATGTGAACATTATGTATTTCCTACAATGGCGAGTCATCATTTGTCTTTGTTCCTTTGCTTTTCTATTCTCCAGTAAACATTTCTTCAATTCAAATCTGATTTCCTTCAGTAGACATCTAAATCTGCATTTCAAATCTGATCTTCCCTCCGAGTCTTCTCATTCTTAGAGATATTGTAACTTGAATTTCTTTGTGTAACTTGATTTGATTTCTTCATCCAGAGGACATGTTTGCAGATAATAAATAATGAAATACGTAGTAACAGATTTATACCATTATATGTTTCATGCTTGTATGAAACATAAGAAACTAGGTACTCATAGCTAAAAATTTTAAGCCAATAACAAAGTTGGTGAAGCCAATTTCATTCTCTCCTTTTCCCTTTTCAAGTAACAAGTCCATGATTATATTTTACTTGAACACCTCAGCTTGCTCATCGATGCTTATGTGGTCTTGCTTGAATACCCACTCTTTATTTTATTTTGCCTATATATGGATGCAAGTGCTTTTGTTTAGAACCCTCCTTGGAATAGAAGAATTCTTTTGTTTTGTGAGTGTGTGTGGGGGTGGGGGTGGGTGGCGGTGTGTGAGTGTGTGAGAGAGAGGGGGGGGGAGCTCGCTGCCCCATGCATGTAACTCCTAGTGCCTGGACACATTTGTTTGTAATTGTATGCAGAATTAGATATTTTCTTTTATTCTGGGTGCTTGCCTGTGTACAGGAGGAGAAAAGAGATTTAGAGAGGGAGTCCAGAAGTAGGAAGATGATAAGATATCAACCTCTAAAATGGAATTCAAACAAGTAAATGGATTTTACTGAATTGAGTAATCAAGGGAGTCCAGAAGTAGGAGATGACAAGATATCAATACCTCTATAATGGAATTCAAACAAGTACATGGATTTTTCTGAATTCCGCAATCAAGATACTCAAAACATTAACAGTTGAGGCAATTAAAAATTGTACATAAAAGTTAATCAGAATGTTCTAAGTGAAAAATGTCAAAGGCAATAATACACTGTTCATGTCATCATGATTGTGCATGTAAAGAATGATAATGCCCATAAGTGTCTTTATTTTATTTTATTTTTTTTGTCTAACGAAGATAAATGATCTATCGGAATGACTGCATAGATACAGAAAGAGATGGCCTCATCTCCTCCTAAGTTTCATAAATTGCTTTTCACCTGTATGTTTGTTCTATTATTACTGGAACAGGATGGCGTATTTCTGCTTCCGGGTTGTTGTGATCCATTCAACGAGAAAGCGCTCCGAGCTTCTCGTGGAGCTTCCTTTCAGATTCCAATAGTTTCTGGTGATTGGACTCATATAGAATCTCTCAGAAAAGAATTTCAAATGAAATTGCTGGCTGGCCATCCTGCAGATAACAAGAACTTGGAGAAAGTGCATGAGCTTTCTCAGGATTTTACAGACTCTGTAGCACAGCTGCCTTTATCCTTGGTTTTAGGAAGTGAAGGAGCAGGTCTTTCGACGAGAGTAGACAAGCTTGCGAGCTCATAAGCATTCCAATGGCCAGCGAGTTTGAATCTCTCAACGTGTCAGTAGCCGGTGGCATATTTATGTACATGCTGCAGCCTGATATCCATAGAGTCAAATTGGTTTCTTCTAAGAGATGATTCATCCCAAAAGAACCATATTTATGCACACTTTCTTTTTCTTGCACTTAACATTGTACTTGTCGGCACCTTTCTGTTTTTCCTTTTATGACTACCATCCTTTTGTTTTATATTTGAATTGTTGATCCCCTGTAATGTAGAGATCGGAATATCTACTTATCTTGTGACTGTTCCGAATGACTTGATCGAAAAGAACTGTAGGAATGTAGGAGTGTTCTAAAAGATATTTGCCTGCCTAAAGTTGAGTACTACATATTCTGCAGGATGATTCCTGGTTTCTGGGCAGGGCATAGAAGCACCAAATTCCGGGTTATCCTAGCACGTGTTTGGGAGAATGACACAAGTTGATATTTCAAAGCACAACAGGATAAACCGGGCCACTGGACATCTAGTGTATCAAAAGCCATTTTACAGACTAAGTTCTGCATCTGTCCTGGCCCAGGTCAACAGTGCTCACATTTATGGGTGTATCCCTGGTGAGAATTTAATTCTTTCAGAAATCTGATATCAGTTATCAATCATTCTTTTCTGATCTACATATAATCCTTGCATCTTCTGTGAACAGCACAGAAAAATTTTCTCAAAAATTTGATGGTTATAAATGGACCTAACAGCCAATAACTATGACAGGATTCCATTTGCTCTCCAGGATTTCCTTGTTATAGGGTTCTCTTCATTGGTAATTGATTGGGATAAGATGTTGTCGGCCTTATTGTGATAACTAGTTTTGCACACTTTGCTTGCTAAGGATGTACATATCATCAATTTTCAAGAGAACATACTTTTTCAATGTGGTCTGGATAAACTAAGATTTGGGACAAGTGTAAACAAACTAACATCACTTCTAAATGGTCTAATCTTAAAGTCCTTTCAAAGATGATCACGCTTTCATTGACAAGATTGTAATTACAATGAATGGGAAGCTATAACTAGGTTTAAAAAAAAAAAACATGAATAGAGGTTATGGTATTTTTTTCAAAAAAAATATTTTTTTTTAAAAAATTTAGAATAATATGAATTAGATAGCCGTTGTCTATGGCATTTAATGGGATAGAAGGAATTCCAAGCCTTCTTGTGATTCCTTAAGATATTTTTTTCCGTGTCGTCCGCATTTATTGCTCTGTTAATAGAGCTAGGTTCCAGTTCAAATTAAAATCCTTATGTTATGGTTCCAATTGCAAGGTGTGGGACTTGTCCCACATTAATGAAAAGGATGGAGATTCATGTTGGATTTGATTTAGGTATGGGACTAGTACCACATTGGAAAATTATAGTTATGTGGGGTTCATAACCTGGTGGGCACCCTCCCCTTATTAGCTAGCTTTGGAGGCTGAATTCTACCCAGGAGGTTGCAATAATTTATTCATTGAAAAGGGGAAAGAAACTCCAAAATAGCATTTACTAGTTCTTATCAATGCATATTTTGTTTTCTTAAATGCATGCATTTTGTTGTTTCCAGTAACTACATGAATATATGAGAAGTGAGGAAACCCTTCTACAATTGCAATATTTTGGTTGATGGGATGAGAAGTGTGGAGGATAAGAAAGTGGAAAGATTCAATTTCTCTCTGGGAACGACATTTTTCTTATGCTATAGCATAGAGGAAATTCTAGCCTGCCAGGATGGGGAAGTAACCCGGCATAGAGATGTCCAGTCATTGAACACTAATAATGGTGTATAAGTTACTTCTTTCAGTTTCACTCAGGTGTGAGCATCCGTGGTGTTGAGTTTCTTGACCAACCTTAGAACGACCGCGAACTGTATGAAACCAAGTCGGACTTGATCGGGGTAATTGAGTTCAAATGGCTTGGGTCGGTATTGGCCATTTTCGACCTATTTTTCCTCTTATGGGACTCCCCCTTTTTAATGGACTGGATTGGTAGGGTTGAATCTGTCTGAGCAGTTTGTTGGACTGTCATCCAAAATTTAAAAGGAGGGAGGACATTAGAGCATTCTACATGGGTGGTGTTAAATTTAACTAGCCACATAATAAGCAATAAAGTGTACTTTAGTAGTTGTTAGAGCATCTTCAGCAGATTCTTTAAATGTTAAATGCTCTTTAAAATACGAGGAAATTAGAGGTTTTACACCCTTTTGAGTAGTCCAATCTTTTTTACACCATATGTTGAAAGTATTTGCAATTATACCTCTTTGTATTGGAATTATATCCTTTATTTTCTATGTATTTTTCTTAATTTTTTATAATCCTGGTTCAAGTATTTTATTTTATTTTCTCATTATCTTTTATATTATAGTAAACTGTAACTTACTTTTTAATTTTTAAATGGGATTCCAGATCTTTTTGTGTTACAGAATCTAGTATTTGAAATTCTTAAACTGATTAATGACTTTTCCTAAAATTAAAACGGTAACTATTTTACCCATTCCCTGCCTCTTCTATGATTGATGATTCATGCGGGTTTCCTCAATCTTAATCCGTCTACCATTGAAGCTCGTTCTCTCATCAGTTCTATCTGTCACCCAGTGTTCTGAGTTTTTTATGGTCTGTCCAGCGTCATCTTCTTCAATCATGTTATCAATAGAAGATCATGGTTTGATTTTTCACGTCTTTTCACTCCTCACATTCAATAGGTGTTCTTTGCACTTGATTCATGGCTTCTAAACGCAGTGGCAGAAAAAAGGTCAACCAAGGGAGGAAGAGGCGTTCTGGGAACAAGAAGTTAAAGAATTCTCTGACCAATCATTCAGAGAAAGTTCAAACAAAAGGATGATCCTTTCGACACTAAGACCACCCAAAAGGGACATTGCTATCTAGTTGTTTAAGTATGTCAATGAAAATCAGTGATGAGTTTTATAGGGGATCTTCAGTGTAGTGCCTCTAGATTCACACTTATGACGCTCTTCCGATCTCCCAGGTTCTCTGATCTTTGTTTTTTTGCCATGGCAAGTATATGGATGGATGATTGTGTTTTTCTTATCCTTTTTTCCAGATGATTGTAGTTAGATGCTCTGCTGGGATATATGTTTTTGTAAAAGATCTCTTGTTCTTTGTTTCATGTGCAATGGAAAATGGTTTATGTTCTGTTTCTGAATTTTTCAGAACTCATCTTTTTATTGATTTATGTTCCGTATACATTTTGTTCTTAGTTTCAGAAGTTATGTTTGTTAAATGAATGGATTGGAGGGGTGTGTTATCTGTATCTGTTGCGTTCGCTCCATTTTTTCCTTCTGAATTTTTCAAAAGTCATCTCGTTATTGTTCAGAGTTATGGTTTCGTTTTGCATTTTCAGAACTCTATCTTGTTATATAAATGGATTGTTGGTTAACTATGCTTCATGTTAACAGATTCCAAGATGTTACCTTGTTAACAGTTGTGTAAATAGGTCTTTGGTTTGACAGTTGTTATCTGTCTCTGCGGAGGGCACACGTTCAGTAAACAGGTCTATATATATATATATATATTTTTTTTTTTCCTTTTCCCTTCTTGCGATGGATGATGTCTTCATTATTTCTCTGCCACTTTTGTTAGTGAGAGTTTTCTCCTTTTATTTTGTTTCCTATAAGTGTGGTATTGTGCTTCATGTTAGCAGATTCAGGCTGTGTACGTTGTTAATAGTTGTGCAAATAGGCCTTTTTGGTAACAGTTTTGTGTACTATGTTAACAGCTTCTGGTATACATTTTGTTCTTCATTTTTTACAGCACTCATCTTGTATGAATTGATTGTTGGTTTTTTGTTTTTCATGGAATGGATGAGGGCTTCTGTCACTATGGGATATGGTTTATTGTTGGTTTGATGTATTTTCATTTCATTATTTTCTTCACCATATTTTTAGTCAGAGTTTTCTCTTTTTATTTTTTCCCTTAAGTCTGGTACTGGACTTCAACTTAGGAGATTTAAGTTGTGTACCTTGCTAACTCGGTGGTTACTCTTGCTTTAACCTTTTGTTATCAGATTTCTAAGTTGGTTATTGTCTGCCCAATCTGTTGTGTTAATATGTTACCATCATTGACCCCATCTGATGGTAATAGCCTAAACAGCTTAGACGCTCTTCCGATCTATAAGTTAACAGCTCTAAGTAATAACAGCGTTTCCTCATGATGTCTATGGCTATTAGTATATTGATATCAGTGTACTGCACAATACACTGTGTGTAGTAATCCCACCATGGTAACATTGTTACTGTGCTGCTCTAACACATAATACTGTCCTTTGTGCTCCTAAATCAACTTGTGAAGTCTCCTCTTCTAAATTATATAGCATGAGTCAATAGATTTAGAAATCAACCATTGCCAGTTTTACCAACTTAGAGTCCTGTGTTGCCATATTTTCACAGAAACGTATGAGTTTAGTATTTAACTATTTTCACATATAGTTCACAGTTCTCAGAGTAACAAATTAACAAGAATGTTTAATGTACCATGAATCAGCGTGTTATCAATTTTGCCTAACTCATAATGATCATTACTTTACTGTAATTTTTTTCTACTTAATGAATGGCTGACATATTCAGCTATGTAAATCTTAACATAATCATTTCAGGAACAAAAAACCCATAACCACACCTTTTCCTCAATATATGTTGAAGTATTCAGCTAACATGTAATAACCATAAATTAAGAATAACAGCCAAATGCTATAGAAAACATGCTTATTTTAGAATTAAAAAAATGCTTTAATATAAAACTGTTCTATTTTCCTAGTCTTATTCATAGGGCTTAAAAGCTTTATACCTGTCCTAATCGCTCTATCCACTTTCTTCACCTGTTTTAGCCTGATTTCACTCCATCTCGTTTGCTTTGTGGCCGTATTGATTGCAATGCCTGCATCGTATAGTTTTATTCCCTTCTATTGCAATGCCTATATCGTATAAGTTTCTTTCCTTATCGAGTCTATACTCCGTTGTCAACCGTACACATCTGGAAAAGTATATGACCATTGATTATCTAAAGTGCAGTGACCATTATATAGCAGCACTACTCCAGTTCATTCCATTACAGTTGCCCAATTCTTTTAATCGGCTTCTCATTGCGTCTCAGTACAGATTATTTTTCTAAGTAATAATGTATGAAACTTTCTTTTTTCATTGAAAAAAATATCATGCTGTTTTTCCATGGATGATTACATGTGTTTTGAATTGTGGAGCGCAATGTCAAGTGGATAATAATACCATGTTTTTATGTCAACGATGATTTGTAAATGACGCAAACTTAAATTGTAGCATGATTTTAGAACTGGCAATTATAAATAACCCGATTTTGTATAGGATATATTTTTTTATTTACTTAAATATCCGTAAGTAAATATCCACTAATCTCATCAGTTTAAGAGCCCCGAATTGTTCACTCGTCTTCTTCCCAAATTCCGTTTTTCCGACAAAATTGAGTTTCAAAATTGCAAACATTTTATTTGCTCACTTTTTTATTTTCTTCCAACTGGGAAAAATTTTGGACGGCTGTATCGATGACAACTTATTTTATTTATTTATTTATTTATTTATTTTCTCATCTTCATAGGGTATAAAAACTTCACTCAACCCACCAATTTTAGGGTTTATTCTATGTTGAGATAAAGATAAATGATTTGTTATATTTCGGTGTCGATACAATATATGATTAATGTTGATTTACGGTCGACACAAATAATTAACACAATCTATATAACAAATATAGATTGAAGAAGATCAAGGAGGCTGTCGTCGCGGTAAAGCCACCACTTACCCGGTTATTTTACCCGGTTCGAGCATTATTGTCTCGCCTATGATCCCCAAATTGTAGATTGAAGAATGTTAATTAAAAAAAAAAAAAAAGGGTGGAGCGGTGGAGTTAGAAATTTCTGCTGGGAATTAAGGCCAATCTCCAAATACTCCCGTAGGATCTTTGTACAAGGAATTTAACTGAGACAAGAAAAATAAAAGACGAAGACAAATTTATGGACTATCAAAGCTTTCCACTATATAATTAAAATCGCTACAATCATATAGAATTTTCTCACCAACCTACAACCCCAATATTTTCTCTCAAAAACTCATGCCACTCTTGTACACAAAAGAGAAGAAGACCACCTATATTTATAGGTAATATTGGTCAGCAGAGCTACGACGAAACTTCTTGCTGACTCAACTTTTCCTGATTAACAAAACACATTAGGATTCATTTTAATTCTATTAATTATATTATCATACTACCTATCTTCTCTCTAGAGGGGATTAGGGTTTGTCCAGCCATTTGTGCCCGTGTTTCCGCTAGGGTTCCACTAGTGGTTTGGAGGATCTCGTTTGCTTTCTATGTTTCTTACTATGGATACTAATACTATTACTGAATTATCGGATAACCTATAGTTGGATGAAGAAGTTACTCCACAAGTTGTTTTGAATAAGGCGGCTTTGGAGGAAGGGTCTCAATGTATGCGCCATGCATTGGTGAGAAGGATTTTGGGTAGCCGAGTGATGAACAAGGATGGCTTAGAATCAGTTCTGTAAATTATTTGGAAAACGGAGGCAGGTTTTGAAGTGGAACCGCAGGGTAACAATAATACCTTTGTGTTCACCTTTGGGTCCGAGAGAGACAAATTGAGGGTTTTGAATGGGGGGCCATGGTTGTTCAACAAACAAGTTTTATCTTTGGTGGTCCCGTTGGGGGCTAGCGAAGTAGATCGCATGATGTTCAACCTTGTCCCTTTTTGGATCCAACCCCCACGATTGCCACTCATATGCAAGAAATAGACGAGGTGCGATCTATTGGGGATCAATAGGGAGAGGTTTTAGCAATTGATATGGATGGTCCAATCCTATGAGTGTAGGTTCAAATTGATGTGAGAAAGCCTTTACGTAGAGGTGTACGTCTATTCATGGAGGGTTTGGCCGAGGAACTTACGGTCCCTCTTCAATATGAGAACCTTCCTGACTTTTGCTTCTTACGCGGCATCATAGGGTACCTACATATTGATTGTTTACACAATGGGGGCAAGATGATGTAGCCTAGTGAACGTCAGATTGGGGTACGTTGAATGATGCAGCCTAGTTCCAGTTAAGAATGGGCATAAGTGCTACACGGGTGGCGGGGTCTGCAAGATCATTTAGGAATTATGGTATCGGAGAGAGGGCAGAATCAGAGGGGAAAAGTGTGGCGTTGAGAGAGGAGTAGAAGGGGAGTGATCGGGCTGTTGCAGAAGGAGATGGGGGCTCGGAGGCATACTTGTGGGGGTAGATAGTGGAGAAAGGTTGAGGGTGGTAGAGGAGGTGGAGAGGGAGGCGGGTGAGGGGGGTGAATTTGGAGGGAGTCAATGTGGGGAAAGGCAAAATGGGTATTCTCTAAAAGGGGTGAGGGAGTACGGATACAACGCTAGAGGTGAAAGAGGGGGAGGGTGAGGGTTGCAGAGGAGGGGAGAAAAGTTCAAAAGAAAAGAGGGAGAATTTAAAAAGTAGCAAAAGGGTGAGTCCAAAGAAGGGGAGTATTCTACCAAGAGCGAGAAGTTTGCTAGTAAATTCACCAGTGAAAGGAGTGAGGTGTAAGAGGAAATTGGAGGAGGAGGGAGAAGGGGAAGGTAGCATGGTGAAAAGAATGAAGGGGTGGATGAGAGGCGTGATGAGGGGGATGAGGTGATGGAGAATTCTCTACGTGATGATTAATTGGTGAGTTCTACATTGTAGAACTGTTGAGCGCTATGAGTTGCTTAAGTTGGAACGTACGGGGGTTGGGGAATCCCCGTATGGTTGTGGGAGTTTGAAGACTCATTCGGACTTATTCCCCCAGCTTGGTTTTTCTGTCTGAAACTAAGTTATTTGGCACTAAGGCAGTGGGCTCGGTCTCCGAAAGCATTTTCCTTCCCTTGAAGCATCTCCCTCCCTTCGTCTAGTCTTTCCTTTAACGGTTGGTGGAAGCATTCCTTTATCTAAACTTGGCAGGCATTCTTTTCAGCCGGGGATGGTTTTGGTTTTTTTTTCTTCTAAACATAGGCTCAAACATATGCGGATTACGTTAGGATTTGGGAACAATTTTGTGGTGGATAGTGAGGACAGAGTGGAGGTCTTATGCTATTATGGAAGAAGGAGTGGAAGGTGGCGGTTAAATCCTATTCAAAGGGACATATCAATGCGGTGGTGGAAGGTGAGTTGGGATTAAATGGTGTTTTACGTGGTTTTATGGGAACCCTAAGAGTAATGAGTATTGGTTATCATGGCAACTGTTGAGACGCGTGAGAAGCCAATGTAATCTGCCCTGGGTTGTGGTTGTGATTTTAACGAGACTATGGCTTTGGGGGAAAAAGAGGGGAGCGAGGAGAGGTCATGCAGGACTTTGAGGATGCTCTTTTTGATTGCGGCTTATCTTCAGTTCAGTTTCAAGGATGAATGTTCAGATCGAACAATAAAAGAGAAAGAGAGGACAATATCTAAGCTTCCGATCTAGATCGGTTTGTGGCATGTGCAGGATGGTTTGGTCTCTATCCAGATGCGGGAGTGGTGTAGTTACCCTTCATTTATGTGATCATAGACCAATTATCCTTTACTTGAAGGGTTGGCCGGGTCAGGGAATGGAGGAGTTTAGAAGAATATTCTTTCAGTTTGAACCATTTTGGACAAGGGAGGTGGGTTATGAGGAGGTAGTGAGGGGTTGGCGAGAGAAGGAGGAGAGGGCTGGGGATGAAGAAAACCTTACTGTAGCAGTTGTGAATAGATTGGAACGGTGCAAGAAAGGTTTGCAGGCTTGGAGTAGGGAGTGTTTCGGGGGATGGCGGAGGGAGTTGGATGAAAAGAGGGAACAATTGAAGAATTTATATGAGGACCAGCCAGGGATACATATGGCTGAAATTAAAGTCTTTGAGAAGGACATTGCTCATTCAGAAGAACCAAAAGAGACATATTGGAGGCAGAGGTTCAAGTTGGAATGGATGAAGGAAAGGGACCGTAACTCAAAATATTTCCATCAGAAGGTGAACAAAAGGTATAGAGGAAATTTAATACCAAAGTTGCAAGCTAAGGATGGGAGTTGGATCGAGCGCAAGACGATCTCAGTGGTGGAGTATGTGGAGCAGTTTTTTTGCTTCTTTATTTTATACGGATAGGCCGAGTGTAGAGGACATGCAAAGGGGGCGGAGGTGGTTGAAGGTACACTGTGCTAAGAGGAAATCGCTATTTTGGATAAAGCTTTTGATGAAGAGGAAATCAGATCGTGCCTTGCGTAGCTTTGCACCTTACAAAGCACCAGGAGTTGATGGCTTCCATGTGGTGTTTTACCAGAAACATTGGTCTGTGGTGAAAATAAGGGTTGTTAATGCCTGCTTGGCAGTTCTGAATGAAGCGAGGTCAGAGAGAGAGAGTTAATAAGACGGTAATAGTATTGGTTACTAAGAAAGAAACCCAGAGAATATTGACCAATCAGCTTGTGTAATACCCTATAAAAAATCATTTCGAAAGCACTGGCCAGCCGATTGAAACATTTACTTGATCCCTTTATTTCCCCTAACCAAAATGCTTTTGTTTTTGGTCATTTTATTTCTAACAATGCTATTGTTGCTTTCGAATTATTGCACTCTATGTCTTGTAAGAAACAGAGGAGGGTAGGGTCTATGACACTAAAGTTAATTATGAGTAAAGCATACGATAGGGTTGAGTGGGGGGGGGGTTTTGAGTTTGGTTATGACAAAGATGGGGTTTCCTGAGGGATGGGTGAAGGTAATTTATGATTGCATCTCAACTACTTCTTTTACTTTTTGTATTAATAGGGAGTACTGTTAGGAGGTTAATCCTAGTAGGGGCCTTAGATAGGGATGTTCCCTGTCACCATATTTGTTCCTGTTGTGTGCTGAGGGTTTTTTAGGTGCTTTGCACTTGGCAAAATATGGGGATGGAGCGAGATTTTTTACTCAGTACGGTCGTCTTTTCAAACTTGTAGTTTATCAGCGTAATTTTCACATCGTTAGCTACATTTTGATGGCTAAGGTGATAGTTTGATTTGTTCACATAAATTAATTATTCTCAAATTTTATTAATCACAAAATAATAACAACCATTCAATGCACATCTATTATGAAAAAAGATTCCAAAATCGGACTTATTCAATATATTCCTACATATATCAAGTAAAGCAACCTTACATAGATGGAACTTTAAACATAATATAAAAGAAAAAGTATAACTAAGAAATAATCTAACCATTCTGTTCATAATTTGTATTATGGTTACAGATTAATAAAGCTTTATTGAATTTATCATCATATTAGAGTTAATTTTGCGACACAAATTAACACATTAATGATCACTTAGTGTGGGTAAATAGTTTCTTTGTTGCATTCTCACGTATGTTATCTTATTATATAAAGAGTAATTCAGTTTTGGGCCTACTATTAGCCAATTTTAGAAGCCCAAATATCCACTAACTTAAAAATGAAAAGAAGGGCAAATAAGTAATTTCATGCAAAGAAAACTCATTCTTCCCTACCTAGCTTTCTGGATCCGATTTCTGGGTAATATTTCAACTTCTGTGTTTTTTCTTTCAATCTCTATGGCTGTTGGATCGGTTTCTCTATCACATCGTAAATATTCTCGCCCAAGATTCAATGTGGTCATCCGACCGCACTCGGCCTACGTTGGCTCCATCCTTGGCAGAATGGAGAGGGTTGATCCTAAGACAACGAGTTTGGATAAGAGCTTCTATGATAAACCATCTCTTCTTTGCAGACGATTCCATCATCTTTGCTAGAGCGCAACAGCCAGAAATTCAGCATAACATGTACGTCTTGGACAGCTATAGGCAGGGCCGGGCCGAGCCAGATCGGAAGAGCACACGTCTCCTCCCAAAAATAGGCCACTGACATAACCCAAAACAAATTTTTTTTCCTTTTATTATTAAATAAAACATATATAGAATGAAAAGAAAAATAATATGCCGTACATTAAATATAAAAAGAAACAAAAAAAAATCCAAAATATTACTATATTATCACAAAAATGCATTACAATGTGCTAATATGTTACATAAATACCAAGCGTCTTGCATTTTTGGAGGCAAATACGCTAATCAAATGTGCACAATCTAATTTTTCAACAATTTCTTTCTCAATAGTTGCCAAACCATTTAGTCTTTCTTGTGACATGCTTGACCAGAGACATGTTTTTATCAACTTGAGCTTTGAAAAACATCTTCTTGCTGATGCCACTATGATGGGTATAGTTACCAAGATCTGATATGTAACATATGACATTGGAAGCCCCCCATTCATTTAAGTTTTTATTTACTGCAACACTTCAATTGCTGTCTTTGCTTCATCTGGTATGTACATCCTCAAGACAGTTAGTTCATTACACAATTCTTCACCATCAATATATGAATGTCCATCACGTGTCAAATATTGTTGAAGCTTCTTACAATGATTCTCCAACTCACTAGTGGGCATACGCCTTAACCTCCCAATATCAAACAAAAATCTAAAAGTTTCTCCATATAATTTAAATTGCTCAAATCGTGTTCTAAGTGAAGATTGAGCATGATCAACTACACAGAGAAAGTAATCAACCCTAGAAGATTCCTCAAGCGATAGGCATACCTCATCAGAGCCTCTCTCATCAAATTGCTTTTTTCTTCGAATGGTGCGACTTTTTTAAAATACAACTTCAATTCCTATATCCTTAGCCTTTTCTTTTACTTCATTCATAGCAATATAAAACCCATTTTCTCTGTAATCTTCCAAAAAGGTTGTAAGGGATTGTAAAAGGCAGGTAGCATGATCAATATCTATATCACTCTGTTCACCGTATACAACAACATGAACCAAACTATAAGGCCAAGTAAAAACTCAAAATTTGTCATATAACCTGCAATAGTCCAAGCCTCCAACTTCGCGCTTCTCTCCCCATCAACTTCTGCCCAGTCAAGTAAAACATCTATTATATCTTGAGCTCGCTCTTTATAGGCCTGATGCTTTCAATATGAGTTTTCCAACGTGTTTGGGACAACAGTTTCACTGTAAGTCCTTGCACCCTATCTTTGAAAATTTTTCATCTTTTGGTCGAAGAAGAGAACAAAGTGTAAATCTTTTGAATTACTACAAAAAGATCCCGAGCTCCATCACTACATCACACCATATCACATAATGTAAGGTTAAGGCTATGACAACCACATGGAGTATAGAAAGCTCGAGAATTCACTTCAAGTAATCGCTTTGGACACCTTTGTATTTTCCGCTCATCTTTGACCTGTTGCCATATCCTTGACCTTTGATATAATCAATATTTACATCAAGTTTGTTTAAAACTTTTTTAAGCTCAGTAAAAAGCCCAAGCCCTGATGTATCACCCACCTTCAAAAATTCAAGCCAAAACTCTTCAATTACCACTCGATCTGTCAAGTCATTCACACATCATATGACTATTGACATTTGTTCTTCATGACTCACATATGAAGCACAATCAAGTATCACCAAGAAAAATTTCGCATGTTTAATGATCTTGATAATTGCATTTCTCACTTCACTTGCCAATAGTTGTGTAAGTTCATTTTGGATTGTTTTGCCAAGATATGTGTATTGAATCTCATGTGTGATAGCACATCGAACATGCTCTTTCATCACTGAATCAAACTTAGCAGCCATTTGTATAAATTTCAAAAAGAGGCCGATCTCTCGGCATAAAGCGTGTCATTGTCCCCTCGAAATGGTAGTGAGCTTTCGGTAAGTGTGGTTACAATCACGATTATCCAAGTCAAGACTTCTCTCCAGTGGGCGTTTTCTTCGTTAATCAATATTTGCAAATTTCTATCAATTGTAGCATTTTTTCAAAGTCTATTTTCCAACTCACCACAACGACCCAAACAATTCAAATGCTCTGGATTTTTATCATGATTTTTAACAGCTCTTCCCAAATTATGCCAATCTTTAAAACCATCACCACCCAATTTACCGACTTTAGCCATTGTCTCTGTTGTAGGAAACAAATTGCAACAAAAACAATACATCATATCTCTACAGACTGAATATACTAGCCACACTTTTATCAACTATCTTCCGACTTGGTAGCACTCGGCTAAAGATCGGAAGATCAAAGTGTCTATTTGTAGCATCTTTTGGAAACATGACATTTTCTACTCTTTTTGGACCCATCTCGACTAAACAATCTTTCATTTTATGATTCCAATTTCCAGGATCATCAAGATTATCCAAACTAGCCACCTCTTTCGCTTCTTCTTCCTCTTTCCTTCCTACCTCATTTACGCTTGTTCCTTCATTCTCAACCGACAGATTTATGTTTAGATCAAGACCTCCTGCTTGACTTTGTATTAAAGCCATTTCCCTTTCTTTCTTTTTCCTTTTTTGATACCCATATTCATATTTTGGAGGCATGACACTTAACTATTAATTCAATTGTCCTACAAGTACCAATAAAAATCAAATAAGCAATATCAAAAATGACCTTTTCAGTTTAAACCAAACTGATAACAAATTTCAATGATATTAATTCAATGATTCAACCAAATTGATATTAGTTTTCCAGTTTTGAACTTTAAGTCATTGAATATTGATATTTAACACATCTACTTTGCACGCATATGATACACAAATTATAAGATTAATCATTTAATATTCTAGTAAAGTTCAATCTTATCAGTAAAAACATCCAATTGAAACTAGGGCCTTATTGTTACTGGAGAACTTCAAACCTTAAAAAAAAAAAAAAATCCGTCACTTACCTTTAACCTTTTGGCCTTTGCTCTAGTGACTGGCAGAGGGAGTAGCTGAGTAGCACTGTAGCAGAAATGCATAATGCCAGAACCGCCAGTTAGGATTAGGAGCCCAAAATCCAAGAAAAATTGAGATTGATATCTGTAGAGAGTAGAGGAGCCAAGAAAAAAAAATGCAATTGCAATCACTAAATTACAATTTAGGAATTAGAAATTTAGGAATTAGGATTTAGGGCTAAGAGTAATGAAGCTATGAAAGCTTACTCGATTTAACAGGCTGATGGAGCTACCGTTTGAAAGTTGGAACCTAGATGGAGAGTGGCTGGAGAAACTGTGTTTCCTATTAATGAAGATTGAAAGGTAACATTTGAACTGCAAGTCTTCTTCTCACTTCTCAGACATGATCGATCGATCATTGGTGCTCTGTTTTTTTTGGTCAGGATTTGATCTAAAAAGGGCCAACTTCTTTTTGTTTAGGTCTGTTTATTCATTTGTGGGGCCCTTTTTGTTGATAGTTATAGGCCCTGGATTCCTAAAAAAAATAGGCTTTTTAATTTTTGGGCTGGTATAATAAATGTTTATAGGCCCCTACATTTCTTGGGCCTAAGGGTCTGGCCTCACTTGCCTCATGGCTGGGCCGGCCCTAACTATATGAGGGCCTCGAGACAAGAATAAATTTGGAAAAAAATGCAATAACCTACAACCCAAACACTGTAGTGGAGGCACTCTAGGGAAAAAACTGCAATAACCTACAACCCGAACACTATAATGGAAGCACTCTAGGGAATCATCAAACCCTAGGCATCCAACACATAAAGCACATGACTCTTACTTGGGGCTGCTGTAGCGACTGGAAAATTTTAGAATAAAATTTTGTGTTTCTTGTATAAAACGTGTCGCTATGACTTACCTACATTATTTATTTAATTATTTTAGATACGCTCGTCTAGTCAAATAATACCAATTGAATTAAATTGGAGCCAAGAATCTTAAAAGATCAATCAAATTAGTTTTAACTTGTGATTCCCAGCAAACCAATTTTTGCATTTGTGATGGGCCGAATGAAAAAAACCCTATAGTCGACCTCATAGTAGTCTTGCCAACCAAGAAAAGGTAACATGGGAAAAATATCATAAAATTTCTTTCCATAGTCACTTGACAAGTTACCTAAATTGATCCAAGAAAATTTAACTCGAACTCTATAAATTCTCTTCACCATTCATGAATTTTTCACACCAAAAGTCCATAGCAATTCCTAGCTTCTATTCTCCAATTGGGAGTTGGTATGTTTTTCTTCTTCCCATGCCTTAGTTTTGCTTCTTGTTCCACTAGTTAGAAATTCAAGTATTCATACTGTTTTAAAATTTTAGTCCCTTTAACATTATACTCATTCCCGTATATACATTATACATACATATACATACATCACCACCTCCATCTGTACCACCGGCCACCTGTTTACTTTCACAACTCTTAAAATCCACATACATACATATGCATATATACATATACATACACCCAAGCACCCAGATATATATGCACATCATACATACATATATAATATCACATGATTTCACAGTCAAAATTCATAAAAATACATGCATACAGCCGCCGTCAGCCACCATCTGAGTCGCCGGCAGCAATGGGTCGCCAGATTCTATTAAAACCAGTCACCCGCACCCCTTTAAACCCACTGAAAGACCATCATCGAGCCTTACCCATACACCTAGAAGTGTAGCAATACAATTACCCTTCATCCCTCTTGTCAAAATTTCACTTGCCATTGGCAATTTCCGTCACAAGCATCTGCACGCATGAACACCATTTGATTCCTCTGTGAGTCTCTGTTTCATTTGTCTTGGCTGATTTGGGAAGAAGGAAATTGGCGGTATTAATAGTTATTAATCCTTTTGTAACTTAGGTCCCTATAAGTTCTGAGTTCCCTCAATTAAGTCCCTAAAGTCTTATTTTAGATAAGTAAGGTTCCCAAGTTCATATTTCATCATTTAATCATCTAGTATTAACACTTTCATTAAGTCCCAGTCCTGTAATATTTCAGAATTACAATTTAGTCCTTAAAGTTTATATTTCTTTTCCATAAAGAATTATTTTTGCAATTCTAAGATAATTAAATTTCTTTTGGCTAGATGAGGAGTAATGATAATTAAACAAGTAGATTTCTTGCAAAAGTAACTCAAACTCACAAGGTTTAAGGTCACTCCTATCCTAAAATTATTCTTTCAAAGTATGCGCATTTATAGTTGATTTATGTTACTATTGGTACATGTGTGAATGAGATACGAAGATTTTGTGCTATATGCATTATTATATCATACGCATACATAAGATTAGAATTGAGAACTTGTATTTATTATATGATGCTTATTCTCATATTTACTATAAAGACCAGATCAGATCAGATTATTTAAATGCTACATGCCTATATGTACTTTCTATGATATAAGTCAATTATAATGCGTTAGAGTCTACTGAGTATATTTTTATACTCATTTTTTCAAACTAACACTTTCAAGTTTTGGAGCCAGTGACAGGTCGACTAGTGAAGGCTACTAGAAGTCAAACATAGTATTTTTATTAAATGTTTTTAGGATTGTGAATTATTCCTTTATTTGATTGTTAAATCTCCGCTTAATTTTTGGACAAAATTCTTTATTCATCATTAACGATATTTTTCTGCATTTATTTGTATGTTATAAATTCCGCATTTAAGGTAAATTTTAAAGACCAGTTAGCATCTCGGTTTTCTCAATTCGGGGCGTTACAGCTGTCGTCAGTGGTTGGGAGGAACAAGAGGAGGATGTTTGCATACATCCAGAAAAGAGTGTGGAAAAAGATTCAAGGATGGCGGAATAAGTTGTTATCCACAATGGCCAAAGAAGTATTGATCAAGTTAGTTGTACATGCCATTCCAACATACTTAATGAGCTTGATCCTTAGGTTCTAGTGGAGTACTAAGAAAGATAGAAGGTGAGTAGCATGGAAGCGTTAGGGATATGCATTTATTTAATCAAACCCTTGGTGGTAAGAAAGTATGGCAACTTCTGAAGCATGCAACGTCACTAGTGGGACATATCTTGAAGGTGAAGTATTTTCATGGCATCCTAGAGGCTCGGGATAAACCGGGTTCGTCTTATTTATGGAAGAGCTTAGTTTAGGGCAAGGAAATTATCCATCGGGCACTACGCGGCGGGTGGGAAAAGGAGATAAGATCAGAATTTACTTTGACAACTGGTTATTTCGAGACTTAGCTCTTTGGCCATGGACGAGACCACAAGGAGGGCCGCAAAGGGTGGCTAAATTAATAGGCGAGGATGGGAGTTGGAACCAAGCGTTGGTGAAGTCCATATTCTGGCCAATTGATGCAGTTAGTATTCTTTCAATTCCCTTGGGTAACAGAGATGAATTGGACACTTTAATATAGAACTTCTCCTCATCTGGAACCTACCTAGTGAAGAGTGGGTCTCATATGTTGATGACATTAGGCAAAGAGGAGCAACCGAGTATCTCTACTTTAGGGGCTGCTTTCTAGAAAATTATTTGGAATATGAATATTCCCCCAAAGGTTTGCATGTTCGTGTGGTGACTAGTCAGTGAAATAGTTCCTACACTAGAAAATCTAGCTCAACACCATGTAATTAATGGGTCACAGTGCATAGGATGTGCAGGTATTGACGGAAATGCACACTTGTTTTTCTAATATGAGTGAGCTAAACTATTTTGGCAGAGGAAGACTACTAGAATTGCATTCAAAAATTGCAACATGAGGATTTCATACTCGCGTTGGTTACAATACTGGGGCTGAAGGAAGCAATTACCAGAGAAAATATTTGCACATTGCTGTGGGCTTTTTGGCATAAGCTCTTCCGATCTCCAGCTGTTTCGAAATGTTGAGGTGGTAGCTGGGCGAGCTCAGGAATATTTGAAGCAATATAGATGGACGATTGGGACAAAGAGGGGTCTGCTTGCTGCTCGGGTTGCACAATGAGAAGAAGTGATGTGGATGAGGGAGGGGGACTGTATGGATGGGGTGATACTTGGGACGGATATAGCAGAAGGTGATGGAATCGTTGGGCTGGGTGGCTATGTATGGAGCGTTGAAGGGGTGGTGGCGACTTTTGCAGTCACATGGGAAAAAATACATATTGTTGAGCAAGCACAGGCAATGGCTTTGAGGTTTGGCTTACTACTTATGCAAGACAAAAGCTGGGGTTCGTGAGGCTCGAGTTGATGCATTGAAGGTAGTACAAGGTCTTAGGCAGCTTGAAACAAATAGTAATATGGCTCCGCTATATCGCCAAATTGTTGTGCTCCTAATAGCGTTGCATTGCGGTACCTATTGACATATTCCTTGTCAGGAGAATACAATAGCTCATGCTTTAGTAAAGTTTGCTTTGTCCAAGCCTGGTTCCATGTCTGGCTGGATTGTTTACCATTACTTTTGTCTCTGTTTCTTCGAAATGGTTTTGATTGAATGAATAATCTTCTTTCTACCAAAAAAAAAAAACATTAAGACTCCCAATCTATCTTACAATTAGGATCAAAACATATGGTTTTTCCAATTAGAAAACCTTCCATGCATACATGGATTTCAAAGTCTTATATTATTGGACTTCCAATTGAACTATGAATGATTCTATGCCTGTCGGTTGTACAGTTGAAATTACTAATTACAATTTTCCTTTTTCAATTTATGTCCTTCTACTTTTGTTTTGAGGCAACAAACTCACCCGTCTCTGCCTTGCCCAAAAAAATTCAAAATTTCCATCTTCTCTTCTTCCATCTTTGATCAATATTTGAGAAAACAGGTGTACTCTGACAGTCCCCATAGTCCACTACAAGTGTATATCCACTTAGAATTAATAACAAATTCCAAGCATTTCATCTGCTTAATGTCGAAATAAAATTGCTGATTTTTTTATGTTACTATCTTGTTTGTCTTTCCAAAGAGGTCATCAGCCATCGACGTTACTACAACCATACACTGGCATCACTGCCAAACCAATGCCCGTGTGTAAATACAATCGTTAAAAGTAACATACATCCTTTACCATGAAACCTAGTGACATGCTATGAAGATGTACCCGCTTACTTCACAATACATCACTCTTTACTAGTAGAGTTGAGTTGTCTGAATTCTTCACGCTAGTAGTCAAATCTACTTTACCTTTTGGACAATCTCTTCTGATGTAACCAGGTGATCCACAATTCCGTCAAAATACTTTTCTTTTCCCCGAGTTACTCGTCGATATTTCTAGTTGATTCAATGAGTTTTCAAATGACATATTAGTTCCACCATTTATCCTCATTTTCTCATAGATTAATTTACTCGTGACTTCTGCAAAATTCGCCATCTCTTTTATAGACATCAAAATAGGCTTGGTACTCAAAAGATGGCAAAAGTGTACTAATCATAAGATGCCAAAAGAGACCAGATGAGTCTTTAACACGTTATCTTCATTTTCAATTTTAACTCCGTTGGACTCCAGTTAAAAACAATGTCGTTGAGAACACTAAGATGATCTAAAATTTTCATACCTTCATCCATTCTCAAAGAATGAAACCGTTCTTTTGGATGCAACCAATTTAAAAGGCTCTTTGTCTGATACAACACTTCAAGTTTCTCCCAAAGTTCCTTCACTGAAGATATTCTGTTAACACCTACAAGGAATTTTTTTGCCAGATAAAGACATATCATACCAGTTAGCTGCTACTTTCAAATCCAACTCTTCCCAATTTTCATCACTCATATCGGGTTTGACACCTCCAGCATCAGCAAACCCCTCCAGCATCATCGCTGATGAAAACTTATTTTCCAGTAGCTTTGTTGGAACTCAGTTTGGCTTTCCTTTCAAAGCTTTGTGCAATCCAAACTGAATCAAGATATTCTTGACTTTTACTTGTCATAAGCCAAAATTAATTCTACCATCAAATTTCTCCACTTCATATTTTGCCATATTCTTCTTCCTGTGCTCCACCTTGAATAAAACCTGATGCTCTAATGTTATCGTTGAGAATTAAGGCCAATTTAGAACTTACGCTCACAGGATTATTGTACAAGAAATTTAATTGAAACAAGAAAAATAAAAGACAAAGATAAATTTACGGACTACCAAAGATTTCAACTATATAATTAAAGCCGCTATAATCATATAGAATTTTCTCACCAACCTCCAACCCAAGTCTTACAAGAAAAATTCCCTAAGCTTTACCATACCTAATTTTCTACATTTTGAACAACCCTCAAAGATTTACAAGTAAACGCTAAAGATGTTAAGCTCGCCAAATTTTCAACTAAAGACTTACGTTATTCTTGTACACAACAAAGAAGAAGACCTCTTATATTTATAGGTAATATTAGTCCGGAGAACAAGTGTTTATAAGTTGGCTATGGAGAAAGTTGTTGTTGACTCAACTTTTCATGATTAACAAAACCCATTAGGACTCCCAATCTATCTTGCCAATTAGGATCCAAACATATGGTTTTTCCAACAAAGCAATTAGGAAACCTTCCATGCATACACAGATTCCAAAAGTCTAATATTATTGGACTTTAAATTGAACTCTGAAAGATTCCACGCCAGTTTCTTGCAGAACGGAAATTACCAATTTCAATTTTCCTTTTTCAATTTTAGCCCTTCTACTTTTGTTTTGAGGCAACAACTTAACCCTTTCAAATTCAGAAGATGAATCTATAAAAGTACGCAAAGTTAAAATTAATATCTGACATCATAATTTTATGCAAGAAACAATTTGGAAAATGAGGTGCATGCTTGTTTAGAAGTTGTAATTTAGGCCCTTAGCGTTGTAATTGGTTGAATGGTGTATGAAAAGAAAGATGACTAAAATTGGAAAGTATTTTAGAAAATTACTGTATTTAAATGTTGGCTATAATTGTAAAATTATTGTGTTGTTCTAATTAAAATGGTAGATTATGAGTGGTGGATTTAGAACGTGGTGTGGAGATTAATTTTTGTGGTGGTAATATAATTACCTTTCTTTTTATCCATTTTGTTATGTAATTAAATTATTAAGTTTGGAAGACATTTGTAAAATAGTTTGTGGTGTAGTTATAAAAATTATTTTTAATGGTGTAATGAGAAAAAATGTGGTGATATATAGTTCCGATCTACTGCCATATGATATGGCACCGTATGGTACTGGATCATTTTTACCAATAGGTTGTCAAAACAAAAGCATAAAGGAAACAATAAAAATGACATAAATAACTGATAATAAAATTTTCAGTTATCGGAGCTTTTTTCCTAGTGGTAAAGGCACTTTTTTAACGGGTTATCTAAACCGGATTCAAATCACCATCTCTAACCGTATTATCCTCAAACTGTACTTAAGATTAACCTAAAAAAATGAAAAGAGAACAGCAAAATAGAAACTTCACATACAAGTATAAATCTTAGCCCATTTCTTCACTCATTATATATCCCAATAATACAAGCTCTAAGAATATACAAATTCGCGCAAATATATGATGCTAGTAAAATAAGAAGTGTCAACAATATTGATATTACATTTCACTGTTTTAAACTCTGAATCGAACAAGAACTAATTCAATCTGATGGCAAAATCTTCTTTGATATAAATTTTGCATATCTATACAACTTGAATAGCGAGTTGAAGAAGTGATAAAATACGTGTGTGTCCCCCCTATATATATAAAGAAGAGAGGAAAAAATTAGAATCAACAGCGGACAATGAGGTTTGGTGCTTCTCTAGTTAAGAATTTATTACGGGAAAAAAATGGAAATGAGAAATGAGACATTGAAGTTGAAGAATGTGGAAAAGGACTTTTTTTTTCTTTTTTTTTTTTGTGGGGGGGGGGGGAGGGAGGACTATATTGTTGTAAAGAGTAATGCTATTTATATAGCCTCCAGTTTAGTTGGTATTACTTACTACATTAAAAGATGAGTATGTATGCATAATACATGGAAGGTCTTTATTTATTCAACGATCAATACAGAAATAACAACTAGTCTCTAGTCTAGATAAATAGCATTATTCTTTTGTAAATTATTTATTGATACAGTGAATGACTGTTAAGGTTTTATAATATTGCTACAATATTTGATCAGAAGCTGTATCGCTGCATTGTTTTGGAAAATTATGTTTTGATTGTAAAATACTTTTTTACCCTTCTTCTAGATGCTCAATCTGAGTTTAAAATTTAGAGACTAGATTTCCTTGTTGTAATTAGTTAGGATATACTCATTTCTTGTAATTTATATTTAGCTTATCTAGGATTTCTCACTTCTATATATAAATTGTATGATGTACAGAGAAAAGCTATCAAAAAGAATTATCATTGTTCTATCTTTAAAGTGTCTCAAAATTTTCTTAGTATCAGAGCCAAATGGCCAACTCAGAAGTTAAACACCTCTCTACTGCCAATGATGGGTAGTAGCATCACAGCTCCAGAAGAATCAGTCTTACTTAGATTCCCTCTGCGAAGCTGATAAACACAACTTTCTACTTTGGAAGAACATGGTCATGCCAATAATTAAAGGCCATAATTTAGAGGGTTTTCTGTGAGGAACAAATAAGTGTCTCTGTGAATTTCTTGCTGTTCAAAGCAACACAAATTAAGGTCAACAGGGTGTTGCTGCCACAATTGAAGTAACACAAAACACTGAGTTCAACAAATGGGTTACAACAGATCAACTACTTATGGGATGGTTATACTCAGCCATGACTCCAGAAATTGCTGTGAAATTCATGGAGGGGCAGAGACATCAAAGAAGCTATGGTGTACTATTGAAGAAAACTTCGGCATCATGAACAAAGCTGGGGTCACATTTCTTATGGGTGAACTGCAGATAACAAGAAAATGCAGCTTGATTATGGATCAATTTTTCACCACTATCAAACAACTGGCTGACAATCTGGAAGTAGTATGTAAAGCCATTTCCCGATCTGATTTGGTCACTCAAGTCTTGTATGGGTTGGATGATGAATACACCCCTATTGTTGTACAAATTTCAAGCATGAGTTCTGTAAGTTGGAGCAAACTCCAGTCAATTTTGATGACCTATGAGTCCAAAATTGAGCATTTGAATTCACTTAGGAACATTATGGATTTTGTCAATATGGCCAAGGCTTCTAATCAGAATCAAGGATACAACTCTTTCTCTGATCAAAGGTCCAACTTTGAAAGTTACAGAGGTGGAAGGTCTAGAGGATCAAACTCTAGAGAAAGAGGCATAAGTAGAAGTTCTTATTGCAACAACAATAATCAAAGGCAGAATAATAACCCTTGCCAAATATGTGGTAGGATGAACCATATAGCTCGTGATGTCCATTACAGATATGATGATAGTTATACGGGTTACAAACAAAATCAGCACCAGAGAGATACATCTACAACCTATGTTCCAACACCTAATATAGTGAGTGACCCAGCCTGGTACGTAGATACAAGCACAAGTCATCATGTCTCAGCAACAAAGAGAACCTGCAAGCAATGTCAGAGTATGGTGGTAAGCAGATTTTGATGATAGGAGATGGTAAAAATTTACATATTTGTCATATTGGTAATTCTAAATTCACTGCTATGCCTGATAAAAATCTTGTTATAAGAGACAAACTAGTTGTGCCTAATATAAAGAAAAATTTTCTCAGTGTTTCTAAATTGGCATCAGATAACAATGTGTTCATGGAATTTCACTCTAATTGCTACTTTGTTAAGGACAATCAACCGAGGCAAGTGATGCTGCAAGGGAAGCTTAATAAGGGGCTAGCAACCATCCAGAATAATTTCAAATTCCAAGAGTCTCTATCTTGATGCCATTTCTAATGCTAAAAAGCAAAAAGACCAATGGTCCAACTGGCATAGAAGACTAGGCCATTGTTCAGAGTCTGTAGTAAATAGTCTCTTCAAACATTGTAATCAAAATCTAGGTTCAATGAAATAAAAATATTTTGTGAGTCATGTCAATTAGGCAAATCGCACAAGTTATTGTTTAGCATATCTAAGTCCCACAAAAATATTCCTCTTAGCCTTATTCACACAAGTCTTTGGGGGCCCGCTCTAGTCTTTTCATCAAATGGATTCAGATTTATCCTCTAAGGGCTAAGTCAGAAGTTATCCAAATATTTGTTCAATGCAAAAAGCTTGTTGAGTATATATTCGACAACAAATAAAGATGATCTAATCAGATTGGGGAGGAGAATATAGACCTCTTGTAAATTTAGCAAAAGAACATGAGATTGAACTTCGATATTCTTGTCCTTATACCTCAGTCCAAAAATGGTATGGCTAAAAGAAAACATAGTCATATCACAGAAATGGGATTAACAACGCTAGCTAAAGCCAAAATGTCCCTATCATACTCGTAGAAAGCCTAATTCAAACCACAGTCTACACCATAAACAGACTGTCAACTCCAGTTCTCAAAGGAAAATCACCTTATGAAATTCTCTACAAGAAAAATTTTGACTGTAACTTTTTATAAGTCTTTGGTTGTAGCTGCTATCCCTATTTGAGACCATACCAAAATCACAAATTCAGATACCACTCTATAAAATGTATCTTCCTGGGTTATAATGGATCTCACAAAGGATATAAATGTCTTAGCCCTTCAAGAAAAATCTATGTGTCTAGGAATGTAGTCTTTGATGAATCAAGTTTTCTTTTTGAAGAAAAGTCCATCAGAGTCTAGGATCAATATAGAAGTTATTCTTTATAGTTTACCCCATTATTCATCCTCTCAAGTTCCTCCAAATGATCATCTCAATCCAATTGATATTGGCCCTCAAGAGCTAACTCAAGGGGTAGACACACCTTTAGATGATGAGACTGTACAAACAACACAAGCTGAGAATAAAGGAAGTGTGAGCATATCTGAGCAAAGTGGAAATGAAGAGGTTGTTGAGAACTTAGAGAATGAGGCTACACTTGGAAATGATGGTGAGCAGAGTTTGAGATTTTTGAATCAACATCACATGATAACGAGGGCCAAAGCTGGAATCTTTAAGCCTAAACTATATATTGGCAAGTTGATCAAGCCAAGTTCTTCAGTTGAGGAATCAGTTCCTTGTACAGTGGATGAAGTTTTAAATAGTGTCATGTGGAAAAAGGCTATGGATGAAGAATATTATGCCTTGGAGAAAATAAAACTTGGCAGTTAGTGCCTCATTCTAAGAATTACAAGGCGATCAGTAATAAATGGGTGTTCAGAATTAAGTATGGATAAGATGGTGAAGTTGAAAGATACAAAGCTAGGCTTGTTGCTAAAGGATTCCTACAAACAACAGGTGTGGATTTTAGAGAAACTTTTAGCTCAGTGATAAAGGCGTCCACTTTAAGAATTATTCTTACTATGGCAATATCAAGAAACTGGCTGGTCAGACAGGTTGATATAAATAATGTGCTTTTGAATGGAAGGTTCAAGAAGAGGTTTACATGATGAGTCAGCTAGAAGGCTTTGTTGATAGTAAAAGACCCACATATGTGTGTAAATTAAACAAGGCTCTCTATGGTTTAAGATACGCTCCTAGAGCCTGGTATGATAGCTTAAAGATAGCTCTTCAAACCTGGGATATGAAATAGTCCAAAGCTGATAATTCATTGTTTTTCTGTCTTGGTAAAAAAATAGCATTGTTTGCACTAGTATATGAGGATGATATAGTCATAACATGGAATGATGAAAAAGAAATTCAGGAGTTTATCAACTGGCTGAACAAGAAATTTGCTCTCAAAGACATGGGGTCTCTGCGTCAGTTTCTTGGCATTGAAGTTTTGAGATACGAATTAGGTATTTTTCTAAAACAGACTCAGTACATTAATGATTTGTTGGAAAGATTTGAGTTTCAAAATTTGAAACCTGCAATAACTCCTATGGCTATGGGAGAACATTATCCAAGGAAGAAGGGAGACAACTGGTGAATCCTAGCATCTATAGATGTGCTATTGGAGCTCTACAATATGTGACCTATACCAGGCCTGATCTTACTTTTGTTAACAAAATGTGTCAATTCTTGCAATCACCCACTGATGAGCACTAGAAGGCAGTAAAAAGGATATTTAGGTATCTGAAGGGTACAATGAGGCATGGGTTATGGATTCAAAGTTGTGAGAATTTTAGCATCAGGTCATTTCATATGCAGATTGGGCATCATGCCCTGATGACAGGAGATCTACTGCTGGATACTGTGCTTTTATACTTGATCTTCAAAAAAGCAACATGTTGTTGCTAGATCAAGCATAGAAACGGAATATAGAGCCGTTGCTCATGCCACCTCAGAAATAACATGGTTATAGTCTTTGTTTGGTGAGATCAAGCTAGAGTAGACAACTCCCATATTCTGGTGTGACAATCAAAGTGCTAGTGCACTAGCTTCTAATATTGTCTATCATGCAGGGACTAAACATATTGGATTGGATGCTCACTTTGTAAGGGACAAAGTTCTTGAAGGTTCATGGGAGATTAAATACATACCTTCCTTAGAACAAATAGCAGACCTGATGACTAAACCTCTCACTCATTTGTAGTTCAGTCATCTCATAAGCAAGCTAGGAGTGAAAGAAATTCCCTCCAGCTTAAGGGAGGGTGTTAAGGTTTTATAATATTTCTACAACACTTGATCAAAAGCTGCACGACTGTATTGTTTTGGAAAATTACATTTTGATTATAAAATACTTTTTTACCCTTCTTCTAGATGCCCAATTTGAGTTCAAAATTTATAGACCAGATTTCCTTGTTGTAATTAGTTAGGATATACTCATCTCTTGTAATTCATATTTTAGCTTATCTAGGATTTTTCACTTCTATATATAAATTGTATGCTGTACAGAGAAAAGCCATCAATAACAATTATCATTGTTCTATCTTTGAAGTGTCTCAAAAATTTCTATGACTAACGCACCCCAAAACCCTAGATTTGTACCTATAAATTGGGTTTTTTTTGTTTTCATACTGATATATACAATGCATGAGTTTTCTCTTAATTCTCCTTGTGCTCTCTTTATTTTTTTAATTATTCTTTTCTTTTAATTCATAACACACTATTAGCGCGATAGATTTTTTTGCATTTAACTTCTTACTCTTCGAAGACTCGTGAATGAAATCATAATCAATGTGATTTTCCTTCAACAAGTCTAGTGTCAAGAAATTGAATATTTCCTTCCATTTATGAATTTATTATTTCTTTATGCCGAAAAATATCGGCAATGAGTTTTATTTTTCTTTAGTTTTGCCGAATCTAAGTATGCATCCATTTGTTATTTACATTGATGTGGGAGTAATAATAATTTATCCTTTTAGACCTTTATGTTCTTACCAAAGTCAAAGCAATTGTCTGTTGGTAGCCATAACTGAATTCTTCGTTCCTTCAAATTACTTTGATTTAATTACCTTATGCGTAAATGACATGGTATCAAAATATTAATTTGATTATCCATGTCTTTATGTATAAACATACGTAAACGGATAGCCAATATTCAATTTAATGGGTTTTTGTCTTCCAATTTTACATGTCATGTTTACAATAATATTTTGATTTATGACATGGAAAGATCATTAAATTTTTTTTTGATTGATTCCCTTTTGATAATATGGCGGCCAATTATATAATGAATGTAAATCTGACAGTCACATATTGTATTACTTTCATCTTTCTTTTCTTGTATAATAGGGAGATCATGAAGACTTTCTTTTGATTGTTCTTCTTCATTTGAATTTGGATGCCAATTATATAATACATGTGAATATGGCAATCATGATCTATTGATAAGCACTACAAGCCTTATTTAATATAGAAGAATCATGCATGTCTATTACATTAATAATTATTTTTACATTTATTTATGTGCAATTAATTGATTTACTTGTTAGATGTTCTCTATAATATGTTTATTTATCTATTTTTATTCATGGCTTCTGAAGAAGTAGAATGATATTAATTTGGTAAGATAATATTATCCCTTCTTGAAGAGAGAATTTTACATATTCCAATATTTGAAGATAATACTAAGACTACTTCTAAAAGAAACACTACAAATAGCTAATTTTCTATGCTCTTGAAGTTGCATAGATTTCATTCAAATCTCCAATGACGGGATAAAATCTATATTGCAATTGATTAATTATTGTTATATTTTGTTTGTTTGTTTTATTGCATAAAATAGGATTTAGATCTCTTCTATGAATCCATTATGAACTATTTCAATATTGAAGTGTTTTTTAAATTTAATTTTTATTGATAATTAATTTTTCCTATTTGGAAAATAGAGTTGTACAAGATGGCTTGTCAAAATATTTGGTTAGCTGAAAGTGTCACCACTCATTCTTCATAAAAAAGATATTTCATTAGCAATTAATAATGCAAATACAATTTCTGAAGCATCAAATATCACTGAAAGCTCTATAACAGCCAACATAATCTTACCACATAATACAAGATTATGTATTGATGATACACTTTATTCTAGAAAATCCAGAAAAGGTTTGCTTATTTTTAAAGATATCCACTGTAATAGATATAACATTGAAATAATGAAAGAAGATAATGTTGAATGCGTTTTTATAATTATTTCATACTTGGCCAAAAGCAAATAAAAGAGAAGTCACAAGCATTCCTTTTTTGAATCTATTTTACAAATATAAAATCAATATAATCGAATTATATAAAGAACCAGAAGATTCGTTTACCTAAATGACTATCAATGCAACAATCACTAACAAGGGAAATTTGAAGTCGCACATTTCCTATGAATTCATAGGGAAATGTGGTTTAATAGTTGAGTAATAATTTTTTTTCTTTTCTTTTTTTCAATTTACATCTAGAGATTTTGCGTAAGAAAATCTTGTAAAATTATAAATAAATTTTGTAACCACAAAATTAAAACAATGGTCAAATAAAAACTTCAAACACTAGGGAAATTAGAAATATATTTATAACACAACGATATCCAATTGAAATTGCAATGTCCTAATAAACTTTGAAAATAAGTTCAAAAAATCAAGAAGTAGTACCAACACAATTAAACTCGCATTAAGAATAGGATCACCAAAGCTACATAAGACATATGCAATTTCAACATAAGTCGTCAAGAGGATAATGAAACTTAGAGGTAGAGTCAACATAACCACTAGAGGAGTTAAAAGGACAATTTTCACCATATGCAGGATAGGATGATTCACCAACGAAGGATGGTTTGGGAAGGGTTGGTCCTAAATAGTGATATGATAGTACAGATGAATGAGGTATAATATTCTTTTCAATCAATACCTGTCATATCATTTGAATGCCTCCTTTGAAATATCCAAAACAATGCTTATAATAGATTTACCTTATTAAGTAATTGACTGTATGTAGGACGGTTTGACTTAATACTAGTGCTCTTTGCCCCAGAGGTATTAGGGGAAACCCCTAACCAAACAAACGGACTGATTGTTGTCTAAGCATCTTCTCTAATATTTATTTTATTAGTCAGTTTCTCTAGTGGATTACTCAACTACATCATTTCTATTGGAGTAAACGAACTACTTTAGAAACACGATCATACTAGTAAAGTTATACGTGATTCATAGTTAAACTAAGTAAAAGATAAAATATTACTAAGATGTAAAATTGTATGCATATGAAACCAACAAATAATAATGCTATACTCACATATTTAGCCTCTGCCTTCAGAGATAACCAACCACATTCACAATGCCAATGTCAGATACGCCAAGTCTCAACATCGCCAGTAGGTGCATCCTGCTCAACTCCTTGATCAACGTGATGGCGTGCTATACTCTTTGAACCATTTCCAGATTCCCATTTTCATTTTCTACGAGATTCAACACTCTTCTTTACATTTTCCTTATATAAAAGACACAATAATATGTTAAACAAAATGAATATTAACATTAGCATAATTAAAATGACTATTATCAGTGTAAAGATGTATACGAATTATCTTATATGAAGAACAACTCCAAAGGTCACACAGATAACCGCAATCCTTTTAGCTAATAACCTCATCGGGCTTAATCTTTGCCTCAACAGGATCTTCCTCTCCCTTAATTTCTTTGAAGTATACATGTAGCTTATATTTTTAGCCTCTCCAAGCTCTTTGCAGTTGTTTATCAATAGCTCTTTGGAATTTCTCATCCTCAATATCAACATCAAAAAGTGTCTACAAATATACAACTACATTCTTTCCACTTTTAAGAAAGCAAGAAAATATACTAAGAGAGCAAGAAAGTCTGTAAGATCCCAAAAAACACAATCCTACACCTAAAAAGACATAAAAATTATACAAAAATTTTGATAGAGCCTCCTATGTAATTTGGACTTAGCCAACTTGTGGGAAGACGCAGCATCCACAACTGAAAAAAATAAAACAAATAAAAAAAACCAAACTTGATGATTCATTTTCCAACTCTACATAAACATTAATTTAGTATAAAAAACATTTCATGATTGCATTTATCACATACAAAATACATCCATAAAAATGGGGAAGCATTTCACAACAAAAAGTTATCTCTATATATAAACTCATGTATGTTCTATTAGGATTAATTTCATCTGATCTAGGAATACAACCTTGTAGTCTAATGAAATAAATATCAATTCCCATGGTAAAAACTATCAACAAAATTCTCCAATTTGTATTAACTTTTGAAAAAGAAAAAGTCTTCTAAATAAAAAAAAAATTGCAAGAAGTTTCTCGCGAAGTGGTACCGTTACTTCCTTCGGTACAAGCCTCCACTTCTTGTACCAAAAGCTACAATTCTTACGCACAATGTAGCCAATTTAATTATTGAAAACCTATGTATTACTACATATTGGTTGCCTTAGTCTAAAATGAAATTGCACGGTCAATCTATCGTTAGATTGTTTCATCACTCTTCGAGCACCATGACGACAAGTAATCCTACAATCATTCGAACCTTCATATATATTCACATTATCAGACACTGTACCAACTGAAGTTGATGGAGGTGTGTATAGTTGGAGATGAGTCTGTCAATTAAGTTAGATAAAAAACAATTAACAATGCAAATTAAATAGCTATAATAAAATTATCATACAAATTAAAGGAACATATCATCATAACAATATTTGTTTGTTTATCATAAAAAGTTTGTCATGTTACTAACTAATTTGTGACTCTATGGATCTAAGTCGGTCTGTAATCCGATCTAGACGATAAATAATTAAGAAAAATAAATGATTATAAAAATTAAACAAAAAATTTTATAGTAACAAGTGTGATGTTACTAACAACTTCTTGTGGTTGAACTAGTGGAGGTGCGTTTGCAAAGGAATTTAGATAACGAACGATTCTAAAAGCAAATAGTTATAAAGATTAAGTATACAAATCATATTAACAAATTGATGTTACTAACCAACTTGTGGATGAACTGTGGAGGATCTGTAAATGAAGTGGGAACAATTTGGACAGTAAAGCTCAAATATCAAATTGTCACGAATATTAAACAAACATGTTATATTAGTAAGTATTGAAAAGCCTTTCAAAAGAAAAAAGTATTGAAAAGGTCAAACCAAAATGTGATGCAGTGGAGGGTGCAACAGGCCCTACACATCGTCCACCTTGCCAACCACGTTCTCCTCTTCTTGGACCAGCTATGTTAAAACTACACATTAATTAATAGTTAAGACATAACGCATGTGAAAATTATAAATTTATCTTAAAATATGTTAACAAAGAAATCGAGGATTAATGTATACGTAATGCCATGCTATATTGTCTTCAATATCAAGATCTAGATCATCATAGTGACCATCAATCTCAAATTCTGAAGTTTTGTTGTTAAAAAGGATTCTACCCTCATCATCATAGTCTTCAGTATCCTCCACGCATTCATTAATAACGGACTTTTCATTACATATTTTAAGCACAGGATCATGCGACAGAGTTGTTGGATTCACATCTTCTTTAACCAAGATACATGTGTCATCAATCTCTTCAGTTGGATGAAAAGATGGATTCCTCCTCTTGAAATATATCATTGCTAACACTCTCTTCATCATCATGTCAGTTATACCACAAATGTTGCGATGATTTACTTTTTGTATAACCATCCATTCTTTCCTAGAGCCCTGCCGTTCAAATAAAATATTTGTTGAACTTGTGTGACTGAAATAAAAGGATATTCCGCATATCAGGTAGATTAATGCGGCGGCATAGCCAGGATTTTTGGCCAGTACAGTTAGAAATTTTTTCGTTTTGGCGGGGCGGTTGTCGGACGAAAATTTTAAAAGGTAGAAAATAAAAAATATTGCAATAAAAAAAATCAAATCTGAAGGTCATACCTTACAACAATTCTTTTTACTCTATTTGAGCTTTCCAGAACTCTATTTGTGCTTTCCCCAACAATATTTTCTTCAAGAGTTCTTTTTTTTTTTTTTTAAATATCTATCCATAATCTAAAAAATCCAATAAGAAATAGAAATTAAACATAATTCCAAGTATAAACCCAAAATCTAATTTCAAACATAAATAATCATTTTACTACTTAAAATTTATAATATCAAACCAATTTCCAAATTAAAGCATAAACTAAAAAATTAGGGTTTCACATTTTAGAGGTTTACTAAATTGAAGTATAAACCAATTTCCAAATTAGTGGTTAGGGATTTACTTATTAGGCCTTTACTAAATTGAAGCCTAAACTAAAAATTAAGGTTTACAATAATACAATTTACCATATAAAAATTACTAAACTCATTGCAAGTATAAATAAACCCAAAATCATAAACATAACTAATCATTTTGATAGGTGTTTTATTAGATTGTTTAATTTCTCCATACTAGTAGTTATTTATGTGTTTTATTATGTTGAAGTATTTGTTTATTTATTATAGGATCAAGGAAACGATAAAAAAGAATTGATTTTGGATGCATTTTACAAGAATTTTAGAGTTTGGGGGACTAATATGTCAAGAAACAGAATCAGAAGGTCAAAAAAGATACAGTGTGGGTGCACTGTCTGAGTAGGGCACCCGTCCTAAGGTTGCTGATTTTGGACAGAATGTGTAGGGCGGGAGCCCTGCTCATTAGTGCACCTGCCTTGACCCTCTTTCGTGAGATTTCCTTCGTTTTTCCCTGTTCTTTTAGGAGTCTTTTTATAATATTAATTTTGTATGATTTGTTACTAGTTTTCTTAGGGTTTTTAAACTCTATATAAAGGGGTTGAGTCTTAGGAATAAATACATCTCCGCACACAACTTCATATTATTCTTTATTTACTTTACAAAGACAAAGACCAGAGGAAGGATAATTTCTCCCTTCCTCCGGTTCAAGGGAATGTTGTCGCCACTTCTTGTTCTTAATTAATCAATATTAGTAACATTGTTTCTTGCTCTCTTGTGGAATTGCTTGTGTTATTCTATTTTTCTATGATTATGAATATTGATTGTTGACCTAGTTTAGGCCTACTAAGTTGAATGATTGATGTTCTATTGCTAGATTTGGGGTTTCAATCCTTAATTGTTGTTTCTCCTAATTTTTAAGTAGCGACTAATGATTGTTAATCATTAGGGATAACACAACCTAAGTTAAATAGATCGATCATGTGAATTTATTACTTAGCTTAACTTATTTTCCTAATTCTTCATGCAATCGTTGTTTTAAATCTAGAGATCTTATTCAGGGTTGTCCAAACGATTAGGTCTGATTGAAAAACTTGTTTTGATTGGATATACTTGAGGAAGATCCGGGTAGCAGAACTTCTTGTTGCCCAGAGTTAATAGTTTTGCAAGAAAGTAGGAACACGCTACAATTGATTACTATCTCTTATGTGAAGTGCACAATTGAACCAAGAACCGGAGCTAACATTCATGTTTTTACTTCTACTTGTGTTTTAATTTCTTTTATTATTTTCTTTAGTTTTTAATTCATTATTTCACAAGACCCCCATTCCTACTAGTTGACACAAAGCACTTAGATTATCCAAAGTTCTCTGTGGGTTCGACTCTTACTCCCCGCTTCTACAAGTTATTTTAATTTTAGTTGAGTAAGGTATTTATTATTTTGGCGCATTTGACACACGACCACCATTATACTTAATTACATTACCACTTACCAATCAAAGGCCGACTGGCGACTTATCACTACCGTGACCTGAGAGCGAAGAAGCCTAGCCGGCTAGCTTGCACCCCTACTGGTGGGCTGCTACAAACAGAGCCCTAGAGAGAGAGAGAGAGAGAGAGAGAGAGAGAGTGTGTGTGTGTGTGTAAGTGTGTGTGTGTGTGTGTGAGCTGTGAGGCGTGTGACCGCGTGAGCAAGAGGTTTCATTTTCGAGCTTGGAGATTGGAGTTGAAGGTCGCCATGCCAAGTAAGTTCCATGGTTCTAGGCTTCCAAAAGAGGCAGAGATGAGTGTGTTTCATTTTACTAATTTTGGTAAATGGACCGTAATTGGACTCGGTAGTTCTTCATTCTTTGGGCCAAGACAAGAGGTTTTATTTGCCTTTGTCAAATTTTAACTAATTTTTTTTTATATCGACTGGACTTTTAGTGCGGTCTAGCCCATATTTTACAGGGGCAGTCCGACGTCCAGCGCAGCCCTTCGATCGCACTGGGCCAAGGCTGACTACGCCAATGGATTAATGTCTACTGATATTCATTTATGATTAACCACCATCCGCTTCCCCTTCAAATTATTGTTATACCACTTGCAATGAATCATGAATATATCACTATCACTACCATATAAAAAGGGGAATGAGAGTAAAACATTCATTTCCCCCTTTTACCCTTGACATTTTTTATTAATGTCAAAAGCACCATTTCAATTTTACAATTGATTAGTATTTAATTTCACAATTGTTTAATTCATATAAATAACTATGTCATTAATTAGTATTTTGTATAGTACTAATTATGTAGTAAATAGTATTTATTAAGTAATAATGACTTATGATTACTATTAACTTTGATAATTATTGCAAATTAAGCATCAATATTTGGTATATACAATTATTGAAGTATCCTTTGATTCTCACAATATTTTCATTCAAATTAATTTGAAGATATGTTTCTAATTTTCATTTGTATATTTTATCAGATAATTAATTTTTTGAAATAATTAAATACTTTAACTGTTTTAATTTTTTTAACTTTCTTTCATTAATTATTTGGGGTTTTCAACAATTTAATCAAATTCATTAGTGTTACTATCGGCATTCCTATGAAACCTTTGTGAACTCATAAATGAATTCATTTGATTTAGAAAACAACTTTAAGACATTCTTAATGATTATATAAACTTATAGATTTATTATTTACTTTATACAATAATTTTATGTTTGCTTAAATATAATAAGTAAAGATAACTATTCAATCAAATAATAATTTTAAATTGCCATAATTAATAGCATTTTAATTCTACATATAATAATAATAATAATAATCTAAAAAAGATATTTTTATTATGACAAAGGAACTGTAAAGGGGAAGACATGAATATTGATGAATGGGGTGAGAAACATTCTCAAATGCCATTAGACTATGTGAGTCTTGGCTAATATCATTTTTCTTTTTTTCTTTTTTTTTTAAAAATTAAATTGTGTGATAAATATTAGGAAGAAAATAATATTAGTTTTATTGGATGACTCTAATGATAATACTAATGGTAATAATGTAGTGAATTAATGGGAGTGAAATAAAAATAATAGACAACATGTGAATTAAAGAAAAAATATAAGGGTTAAACGTAGAATCCGAATATTTTACAAGGATTAAAAAGTGGAAGGGTAATTATATTACCACCACAAAATTTACTTCTTACACCACATTTTAAATGACTTTTTATATTTACTTAAATAACCCTTATAATAATTACACTACTAGCCTTATTTCATTTTGTTAATTTTTCTTGTTCACCACTGTAAATCATCGTCTTCTTTCTCCCCATTAATTTATCATTTACCATAAATTTTATTCAACAAATCGCAATTTCTTCCTCCATAAATGACAATTTGAGTTTCTTCCATATCCTATATCATTGATGACTTATTTTTCCTTTGGTTTTCTCTACCCATTGTCATTTCTCCTATCCCCACATCTACGAGAAATGGTGAAATTGGTGCGTATAATTTCTGGTTTTCGTGATTTATGTAGGTGGAAAATTTTGGAAACTATCTTCATTAATAGAGAATTATTTTGAAGTTTAAGAGTAATTAAATTATAAACAAAGTGCAGTGAATGCAAGAAATAACATTTCATTTCATTATCAAAAAAATTATAGTCAGATCGGAAAACTTATAATAACCATTGGGTTAGAGTTGAGGGAGAGAGAGGGAAACGAAGGAAGAACATAGATGAAATTTGGGTTACAGAGATGAAATTGGAATTTAGGCACCACCTGCTTGAATAATTGCATTTTTTCCCTTCAGAAATATATTGATCACAATAGTAAAATCATTGTAGTGTATATATCAAATTTTCATTTAATTGGTAGTGTTTTTATCTTGTGGTGTGAGAAATAAATTTTGTAGTGGAAATATAATTACCTAAGGTGGAATCTTTGTAAAATATTTGGATTCTACCGTTATCCCTATTTTTTATTTTAATTCCCAATTTGTCCTTACTTTTTATTATTCCTCATTTATTATAACAATCCATTAATTATAATTTTAAATATAATTTAATTAATTAAGCTAACATATGTTATCCTTCAAACTAATTTTTAGTTTTGCATGCTTAAAATTTTATGAAGAATCTAAAATTATGTGAAACTTAATATATATATATATATATATATTTATATGATTCAAAAAAATGAAAAACTCTTACCATGAACACAAATAATTATTTAATTATTTTAGCTTAGCACAAATAATTTCTCAAGAAACATATTTTTTCTTTAGCAACATGCACAAATAATTATTTAATAATTTTTAGTGTACTATTTAATAATTCCAATATCAAGATTAATCTTTAGGGTTTACTGTGCTTAATTTCAAGATTAATCTTTACTGTAGTATTTATTGTGATTAATTTTAATTTTATCAATTATTTCAATAAAGAGTTTTGAAATTGAAATTACAATTGTAATAATTCTTATCCCCAAACCTATCTTAAAACAATTATTAATGCAATAAATTGTAACTCCCATTTGAAATTTTTAATAACAAATTGTATTTTTACTTCTTACCCAGCATTGTTTAATTCCTTAATTTCAGTTTGTGTACTATTTAATTCAATTCGATTATTAATATTTAGTGCTTATTGTGGTCAATTTTAATTCAATTCCATGATTAAAACCACAATAATAAGAAATAAATACAAAGTAAGCTTAGGTCATCTTTTCAAAGTAATAATATTTTATAAATGTATTGTTTAAATAATATTTTATAAGAAATCATAAATGATTATAAACATTTTATTGCATGTAATATTATGAACAAGTATAGGAACCAAATGGAGCAAAATTAATTATTTTATTGTACTAAGTTTTTGTATATTACATTATATGTTATCATATAACGTGCAACGCACGTTTTAATTACTCGTTTCTTTAAAGGATGAAATCCAATTCTAAACTAAGTGACATCACCATTCTAATCCTCTGTAGACACATAATAATATAGATAAGAGTATTAAATGCATCTCTAGATATACACACACATTTATAAGTAGTCATATATGTACACCACTTGTTTACCTTATTCTTGAGCCAAGCAGGAAATTGATAGTTTTGTACAGCTTCAAAATCTTCCTTTCGCATATTTCTCGAATGCAAGACTTCTTTATACTCACTAAATTGAGAAATAAGCAAGTTCTTATATAATAAAGTAATAATTACATAGACATGTTATTAGAATGCACAACTCAATTTATGTAATCATCAAGTTCTTCTCTGTAATTGTTAAGAGATACCACTGCACCATATTACCATAACACCCCAACTTTCCAACTTTATGAGTCCCCAATGTACGAACCTTATTGTTGAATACCTCCATCTCATGTTCTATAGTAGGTACATCCCAATTACGTTCTGGACGTGTGAATCTTGTCTCAATATCTTTTACATAACAAGATAAAAATGTAACGGCCTCATCAACAACATATGCTTTAGTCATAGAGCCATTAGGGTGTGCTTCCGATCTAACATTTCCCTTGTATGCACCCAGGCAACATTCAATGCCAAACATCCATATTAGATTTATTGGTCCTCCTAGCAATGCTTGTCCCGATGAATGCGTATATCAGTGAACCATGATAGTAAAGAATGACACTGGAATTTTCTTTTAGAGTTTGCATAATATGACAACAATCTCCGTCTTCATATCCTCAAGTTCACAAAGACATAAATTCATGGCCCATAACGTTTGAAAGAATTGGCAAAACTCAATCAGTGTCTCACGTATTTTCTTATCTAAGAATAGGAGAATAGCCACTACTAGAATCTTTTGAGGCAATACATGACAATAATGTATTTTCCTCCCTCTAAATGTATTAGAGCCTATCATACATCAACTAATGTTGGACGCGTAGTCATCTGGTAAGCGAACGAAGTTGACAGAGTGACAAAACTACTTACAGTCAGCTTTACTCAATTTATATTTAGCGTGAGGTTTCTCAAATTTGCTATTCCACTCCTTCAACCATGGCTCTTTGCAGATATTAAAATCTTCCAAGTCTAAACGTGCATTCACAGTATCCTTTGATTTCATTGGATCTTTTGATAAGGTCCCCACAATCTTGTCACAAATATATTTTTCTATATGCGTGAACCAAAAGTATGATGTATCAACAGCTTTCACCAATATGGAAGTTCAAACAAGATACCCTTTGTTGACCAATTCAACTCATCAGCACTACGTTTATGTTTCATATCCCCATTATTAGGTGCTTTAGCATGAGTGCATCTAGGAATCTCCTCTAATTGGAGCAAAATATCATCACTAGAAAATTGACTTGGTGCTCCTCTTTGTTCTAGCTTTCCATCAAATTCCTTGCTTCTTTGCCAACTGTGTGTATTATTTAAGAAGCACCGATGCCGTGTATAACATTGTTCTCCCTGAATTTGTTTTGAACGTTTGTCCTCAAGAGCATATTGGACATGTCAATCTCCCTATAGTGCTCACCTCGACAAGTAAGCATAAGTAGAGAAGTCACAAATTGTCCATATAATTGTTGTACGAAGTATGAAATGTGACTTAGGCCACTCATCATAAAAGAAGAGTGAGGAGACCATTATTAGTAGAAAGAAGAGATATGCAAAAGAGTGAATAGAAAAGATGATAGACATGGAATCAGTGTTGGACCATAACCCACTTTCACTAGTCTGGATCACCGATCTTCACACTATGCATATACAAGCATATGGAGGCCAGCTTAGGGAAGTGTGCTCTTCCGATCTGTCAATTTTTTCTGTCAATTACTGTAAGGTGTTTCTATTACTTACTTTTATAAGTGTTACTTTGATTTCATTTTAGTCTTTGTACATGAGGGGACCATTATCTGTAAAATTACCAAAATCTATTAAAAGGTTCGATTTTCCTCGAGCAATTCTTTTTGCCTTCAAACTATTGAATAATAAGTTGTCATTAGAAGAATTAATTAATTATTTAGAAAAAGATATTTAAAAAAAAAAAGAATATTAAGGGTAATCTAGTAATTCTACATTTTATATAATTTCTAAATAACTTTATTCTTCCATTTAGGGTCAAACCCTATTAGAACAAAAGTTTTTATACCTATCACTATTTAGCGAAAACTCCTTTTGAGTTTAAGTTTAAATTAAATGAGTGTTGGCAAAGTTCCAATATTTGGAGGTTTTTTAATTTAACTCACTTTAAATTGGAAAAATAGCTAGACGAGCACGGCTTCGATAGTGACCATTGAAAATATTTTAGGGAAAGTTGTAGCATCATATTTAGTTAATAAAAATTTTATTTGATAATTTTTGGATCCCTACAACCTTTCCCGCTTAAAAAAATTTCGTACTCGAAATTGAACTTACTTAAAAGTACAGTTAATATTGGTCTAAAATATGTCCTTCCTCTTCTCACACAATATCCTCTTTATGATTGTACTCCATTGGACATTGAGTAATTGCACTTCTTGCATTCTCTTCGTACTCACAAAAAGATATTAAGGCATGTTTCTAACATTGCCTAGGAAAAACTACCCAATTTCTTGATATTTTCAAAACAATAGTAACATATCGATCTGTAGTTTTTGTCTTTTCGAATTCCAATGTCAAACAATCCAAAATAAACTTAACGTGATATCCTAACTGAAAATATTACATTACAACAGGTTTCACTTTATATATGTATTCCTCAAAATTTTGGCATACATTTGAAGTCATATTAAATTGTGTTGGGAATTAAGGCTAATTCTCCAATTTCTTGCCCCCAGGATCATTGTCCACAAAATTTAATTGAGAAAACAAAAATAAAAAACAAAAACAAATTTAACTTGGACTGAGCATTTCGACCGCCTAGATCGATCCAACCGATTAAACTGACCGAATTGAATCGGCTTTAGGTGGTTATCGGTTTCAATTTTGTTGGTTCTAGTGGGAATTTGAGTGGTTCGATTCGGTTCGGTTCGGTTCTGTTGGCGGGTTATAGGTAATAAACCAAAAAAAAAAAAAAGACTGACCCGCATTGCACTGAATCAAAACAAACCAAGATAATTGAGCCGACTAAACCGATTTTGTGAAAACAAAACAAAACAGACTAAAATACCTCAATTGTTTATGCTGTGTTGCTGGTTCGACCCAAATTAACAAGTTTTCTAATTGCCAAAGGACCAAATCACCCTTCACCACACAAACTGGCCCAATCATTCCAACTGCCAAAAGACCCAAAAACCCAATTCTTCAATCTTCACTATTCAACAACCCTTATCTCGAAATCTAGCCTTATCCATTTCATTGTTTAGCAATTCCTTAGCCGCAAACATAATTTTGAAATTCGTGAACACTAGATGAGCTCGATCCAACCCTTTTCTTCTTCCAATGATGTCGTCCTGGACACTACAGTGGGTATCCTAGCTAAATTTCTTCCTTTTTCCTCTCATCCAGCTCGATTTCCTTTTTTGGATAATTATATAATGAAATCATCAAATGAGACCACGAATGATGCTGCTTCTCTCCCTCAGAGTTTCAATTTTCTTTTCTTGTCCAATCATTTTTGGGTGATGATATTCTCCACCCAAGGAAGTTTTTTTTTTTTTTTTTTTTTTTTTTTTTTTTTTTATTGTTTCTTCAGCCTTAAGGTATTTTACTTCAAAAAATGTTTATTTTTTTGGATTGAGCCAAAAATCTTGAAAAAAAATCCAGTGAAAACAAAACTGACTGAACTAAAATACTTGAGCAAACCGAGAGTTCGGTTTCGGTTCAAAGTTTCTGCAAACCAACATGATCGGTTCGGTTGCGGTTTGGTCCAAAACCCACACCTCTAGAACTGATGCCCATCCCTAAATTAAACAGACTGTCAAAGCTCTTTACTATATGAAGTTTGCTTACAATCATATTGAATTTTCACTCACCAAGCTCATCCCTCAAGTATTATAATAAAAATATCACAAGTTTTACAGCATCTACCGATTTCTGTCATTTGCCCCTAAAAGAATACAAGGAATCCTAAGATGCTAAGCTACTACTTTTCTTCATCAGACTCTCTGACCTGACCCAAGTGATATTGGAAAATTAACCCCAAGATTTATCACACCTAATTTTCTTCCTTTTGAACGAACAAAAAAAAAGTTACATGAAGACTCTCAAGGTAATTCGCTCACCAATTTTTCTCTCACCTCACTTGTTCATCAAAGAAGAAGAGGAAAGCACCAATATTCATAGGATTAATTTAACTTGGAATACAAGACAATTCAATCATTTTCCTCCGAGAACCCCTACTTCTTTCCTTTTCAATTTTAAATTATTTTTGATAATATACCCAACAATCTCCACTTTGTCAAAATAAGCCAAAATCTTCATATTCTTTTCTCTAGTTTTGTACACAATACTTGAGAAATCACCATGTATCCCTTTGACACTCTCATACTCCACCACATAAATATAACCAATCAGAACTGACAACAAAGTCTAAGCATTTCATCGAGTCAATGTCAAAATAAACTTGCTGATATTTGTAGTGCAATTATCATGTTGGCTTTCCAAAAAGTTCTTTGGCCATCGACATTACTACAACCATACACTCTATATGACTGTCAATTAATGCCTATGTATAAATACAACTGCTAGAAGTAACACATCTCTTTTTCAACGACACCTAGTGACACGCCATGAGCATGTATCTACCTACTTCAAAGCACATCTCCACTAGAGTCAGATTGTCCAACTCTGAATAGTAACCAAACTTACTCCACCTGGACAATATTTTCTCACGTGGTCAGCCAATCTACAACACCAAAAAGATTCTTTTTTCTCTATAGAGTTAACCCTCTTCCACTTTTCAACATCAAGCAATAAAAGAGGCCAGATGAAAAATTTATTCACATCATCAATTTCAACTTCAATAACCACCAGTTCACAAAAGATCCCCTTGAGAATGATTATACTTGCACCAATTTGCGAAGAACTAAACCATTCTTCTAAGTGAAACAGATTTGAAGAACTTCTTATCGGATACACATTTTTAATTTGACGCAACACTTCATTCACAGTAAATATTCTATGAATACTTATAAGAACATGCCTGGCTAGATGGAAACACATCCTGCTTCTACTCTTCAAATCCAAATCTTCCCAATCACCATCGTCTATATTGGTTTTAGCAACTTCATCAGAAGAGGGGGATGATTTTCCTTTGAAAACTTTAAATTGTCCAAATAGAATCTATAAATTCCACAATTTTTCTAGCCACGAGTCAAACTTGATTCTCATCACTTTGTATGTTGCCATATCTTTACAGTCTCTAATACCATTATTGGGAATTAAGGCAAATTCCCCAATTTATTGCTCATAGGATTGTTGTTCAAATAATTTAATTAAGACAACAAAAATAAAAGACGAAGACAAATTTAAAGGACTGTCAAATTTTCACTATCCAATCATATAGAATTTTCACCCGCTAAACTCATCCCCCAAGGATTACAAGTAAAATATCACAAGCTTTACCGCATCTACTAGTTTCTGCCTTTTGCCCTACCCGCAAGGAATATAAGAAATCCCAAGATGCTAGATCACTATTTTTCTTCACAAGACTCTCAGACTCGACCCAAGTGATACCGGAAAAATAACCACGAGCTTTATCATACCTAATTTTCTACCTTTTGAATGAACCACAAAGAGTTACAAGAAAATTCTTGAGGTGCAAGGCTTACCAATTTTTTCCTCAATTCACTTGTTCATCAAAGAAAAGGAAAACAACCATATTTATAGGGTTAATTTAACTTCGAAGACAACACAATTCCTTTTAGTTACAACCAAGAACCCTCTAATACATGAAAGGGGAAATAAATAAATTGCTCACAGATCTCTATCTACTCTTAAATATCTTTACCCACACTTACATGTGTGGGTAAAGCCCCTCTTTTCTTCTAGTGCGCCATTTTTGCTCGCCTACCTTCATTAGTTGATTAATAATAATCTCCCCACTCTCATGAATCCTAGTTGAAGTTACAAACCTGTTATGTATATTAGGAAGCCAAAGATCCTACCATAGCCGTGTTTTATCTCCTTTTCCAATTCAGTAGCAAAGACCCTCCTTAATAAAAGGCTGAGATATGAATATACTTTGCTGCATGTAACTAGGATTATGCCTGATCTTAGCTTCAATAAATGATGATCAAGGAAAGCAACGAGCTTTAAAAATTCTTACCACAAGTGTTACTGACACATGAACTTAATTTTAAATCCAAATTCACCTCTTATCTTAAGAAGACACAATCATTCCCATTGCATCCAATTAATACTTGTATTCGAACCTTTATGTTTTCCCTACTACAAAGGGTTCATCATACATTCTGATTCTGTACAAAGGTCTTTAGGTAGTAAGAAAATGCTCATGAGTTAGTTAGGCATGGCTTGAGCAACGATTTTAAGTAAAATTTCCTTGCCAACTCTTGACAAAAGCTTTTCCTTCCAACCTTGAAGTCTTTGCCAAATACGATCCTTGATGCTTGTTCTGGCCGAGATCGGAAGAGCGTCGTGTAAAGCCTATGTCCCTCTAAGGCTTCAATACCCAACATGTTGCGGAAAGCATGTCTATTATTACCACATCGGAACTGAAGAATATGGAAGATTTTTGTAAAAAGATAAAGGGGAGTAATAAACAAAAAATTGGAAATATACGATGACCCATAGAAGACTTCAAATTTACATAAACGAGAATAATAAACAAAAAATGGAAATATACGACGACCTGTAAAAGACTTCAAATTTACATATATCTTCACATATGCATATATATCATCTTGTGTCTAAACTTAGGGTTGCTTAACAAAATCATTATTTCGTTCTTCTTAAATTGAAATCACACTGTACATATAGAGAGCCAAGATCCTTAATGTTAGATAGAGACGCAATGTGAGGAAGGAAGAAGAGGGGAAAATCCAGTAAACTTCAAAGGTGTTTCAGTGTTTTACGTACTCGAAATTAATGCCATCAGTGAGCTCTATGTATCTAGCTAAGTATTAAAGTGAATAGTGTAAGCTTACGTTGAATGTTGAACATGAAGATTGAACTATTTCGGTGAAGATAATGGGCTTCTGACTGAATTATTGGGACTTTTGTGTTCTATGTATGAATTTTGTGGTTTGATATCGGTTGGGCGTTGGGCCTACCCGAGCAGGGGAGAGGTTTGACCGTGACACATATATTTGCTTTTTATGCTGTTTTTTAGTTGTCTTTTTTCTTTCTTTCTTTTTTTTTTTTAATAATTTCTAGTGTCTTGGTGAATGTAATGTATTTGTATTTTGTACGAAAGTGAAGATGGATTTGTGTATGAATGTTATGTAAGTCTAAAATTGGATATGCTCTTTGTGTTTATGTATACTTATGAGTGGTAGAAGGAGCAGATGGTTATATGTATAGTGGATTTGTACATATATATATATAATCTATATGTTATGAATGCAACTTAAGCAAAATAAAGTAGGAAGGTAAACACTACCAACCGTAGTTTTGCCTTTGACAGCTCTATGAGTTTCCTGTGGGATTTTCTAATATGAGTAATCTTTTGAAGGTTGGAGGATTTTGTTCTAACTAGAAATTTAATTGGTGTTTACTTGGTGTAGTGTTGTTGTTAGCTTGAAAATGATAATGGATTGTGAAATTTGTTTGCATACTGAAGGGAAAGGGGGACATTGTGAGGAAAAGAAAGATGGCTTCCAGATTCTTTCTTCGCTTGGCTGTTGCTCGTTGAGTTTTGTGAGGGAGGTGAAACGGGTTAAGAACCATCATTCATGGTATATGATTACTTTTCCCACATTTAGGTGGAAATTACAACAAAAGAAAAAGAACTATTTTGAATTCTTGTTTGTCTTTTGTCGAGTGTAATTTGAATTTGTTTTTCATACAATTCAATTCTAGACTTCACCGTTTAACTGGACCTAAGACAGTCGAATAATCTTCCCCATTCTTCAGTTACGTATGCAAGACAAAATAAAATGACCACAATTTTAGGTATTCATTTAATCTTGTTATTATTAGGTCTAGGTACTTTTCTTCTAGTATTCGAGCCTCTTTATTTGCGGTATACATATATGTAATATTACATATATGTAATATATGTATTCGAGCCTCTTTATTTGTGGTATATATGTAATATATATGTAATATATATCTCTGGGAGGGAGAGATGTGTAGTGTAACGCTCCAATTTCTTAAAGTTTGGAACGCTACAAAGGGCAATACATAATCATTTAGTCAAAATATTTAGTTGACCGTGCTCATCGCCTTGACCACAGCCGGCCCTTTAACCTGGAAGGAGGAAAAGTTGGGGTGAGCATAATAATAATATTATACTCAGTGGGGCAAGTCAATCAATCAATGACAAACCAAATATGTGAACATAATCATAAACTTTACTCTTTAAATATTTATAATTTTCAAAGTTGTACTGTGGGCTATCCTAAGGGCCTACTTTTGACCCCGAACCAATTTACGGTCCCTGACAACATACATAGCGCTAGTATCATAATTGCACAGTGGGCTATCCTAACGGCCCACTTTTGACCCCGAACCAATTTGCGGTCCCTGACAAATGTTTTCATATATTCAAGTCACAACTATAATCAATACATAAGAAAATGACAGGATCAATCAACTAGAATTTGCACAATGTAAACCCCACCTCAAAAATCTCGAAAAAGTTTGCTTGAAATGTTGCACGAGCAGTGATGCTACTCAAACTTAGAACTTAAAATGCCCTCGTCTAGCAAATAAAAGTTTAAAGTGATTTAGTATGTTTAAATTATCATTGGAAGGAGAATCTTAAACTTTAAGGACTTAATTGAATATTTATGAAAGTTATAGTGTTAAGATTTTTGGAGTCTTAAAATGTTTAAAGGTTTAATATATTGATAACTTATGAGTGTTAGAATTCACAATTAATTTGATTGGTTTAGAATTTAGGACCTTTATGAAGGAATTAAATTCTATAGGGATTAAATGAATAATTATAATAGTTAGAGGACTCAAATTTAATATGTTTGAATAGTTTGAGGGTCAATTTAAGTTAAATTAAAAGTTTAGGGACTTATGTGATTATAACTAAAAGTTTAGGGACAATTATGCAAAACTTGAAAGTCTAGGGGGCTGAAATTAATTATTTAAAATATTTGGAGACCAACTTTGATTTAAATTATAAGTTTAGGGTTAACTTAAATGCCTTGGGAATTCTTGAGGGCAAGACTAAAGTTGACCATAATTTTTAGGGCTTATTTATATATTTTTAAAACTTTTAGGGGCTACAATGCAAAAACCCAATAGACAATGTTTTAGATATATTGTTTGTTAGTTAAAACACAAAGGAACATAGCCAGAGAACATACAGGGGCAATTTCGAACTTGGTTGAGATCTTTAGTGCCAAGTTTTCCGACCAAAACTCTGGTAAATCGAAGGAAAAACAGGTGGAGAAGAGAGCTCTTGACGTGCTCTTCCTATAGAGGTAAGTTTTAGAAAATATGGTGGTGGTTTTTGGTGAAGACACTCGGCGGTTTCGGGAATATTCCTGCGAGTACGGCGGGTTTCAAGTCAAAACACTTACATTGTGTTCCTCGCCGTGAGAGGAAGCTATAAACATGGTGTTTGCGTTGTTTGGTAAAGAAATGAAGATAACCCATTTTTGGGTCTTTCCTTGTTCAACCGAGGCTGTGTTTTATTCTGTTAATGGTTTATTAGGAAAAATGATGATGATAATAATGGTAATAATGTATACATTTGATAAAAATTTTAGTGTACAACTTGCTTGAGTTTTCATGGCAATGAGGAAAGAATATAGAAAAGATGAGTTTATTTACCTTTGTTTTTCTTGTTGGATTTTTGTACTGCTTGATGTACTAGCCTTGAGTTTGATTGTTTGCAAGAAAGAAGAAGGAATGATAATTAGTTGGTTGAAGAAGAAGAAGAAGAAGAAGAAGAAGAAGAAGAAGAAGAAGAAGAAGAAGAAGAAGAAGAAGAAGAAGAAGAAAAGATGAAGAAAATGGAGAGAGCATGGGAGGTTTACCTTGCTGCTTGCTAATAGCTCATAAGGGAAAGGTAGGTCTTGGTGCTTTATAAAGAGGTAGTTCAATTTGGAAGAGAAGGGACCAAAGTTTAAGAATTTGAAAGTTTTTGGTGTAGATAGAAACTAATTAGAAGTTGACATTCTTGAAATATCACTACTACAAAATTGCACAAAAAAATTGAAATTACGCGTCGGTTTTTAGAAGAAGGGACGCATAAACAAAACACGGTGGTAAAATTGAAATTAACTTTCAAAAATAGGCGTCGGTCATTTTTTAAAAACCGACGCCACTAGCCAATCTCAACAATGGGAGTCGGTTGTCATCTTGAAACCGACGCCCTTGATGTTTTTAGGCGTCGGTCCCACAAAGAGACCAACGCCCAAAAATAACAAAGGCGTCGGTCCCATACTGGGACAGACACCCATTACCTTTTTACATATTCCCAAAACCCCAGTTGAAACATTCTGCACAGACCCGTTTTGAACTCCATTCTGCAAATCGAACTTCAACCAACATTCACGCACAAAAAACCCATTTGAAGAGTAACTCGAGGCTCGTTTTCAGTGTTGAATCACTTTGCGAAAATTTCTTCCCCACATATCGATCCCAAATTCGCTATATCTCCACCCAAGGTACCCTTCCAGCGAGCGGCGGATGCGGTACAATGCTGGGGCTGGCGGGCTCCACTTCTTGGTAATGTCACTCGATTTTCCATATTCTTCATATTTTTGGGTATTATGATTCATGGCCACTGATTTCTTGATACTTTAAGGTGAAAATCGATTAGAGGCGGCGGCGGACGGCGAGGCTGACAGCCGGCGAATCATTTGCCTTTTTTCTCCAGATTTCCAAACTAGTTGCAAAGGTAGATAAATTTAGTTTGGATTTAGGATTTTGGATTTTGGATTTAGTTTAGATTTAGTTAGAAATTATGATATTAAAGGTTTCTGTGAAATTTGGTTGAGATGTGTATATATGTATAAATTGTTTTATTTATTTATTTTTTTTAGTAAAATACATGTATACATTGTTATATATGATTATTTGTTAATTTGTTAAATTGTGGAATTTTTTTGTGTATATATGTATACATTGTTATATATGATTATTTGTTAATTTGTTAAATTGTGGAATTTTTTTGTGTATATATGTATACATTGTTATATATGATTATTGTGTGAAGAGATATTTATTTTAGATTTAGAAATTATGAATTTTAGGGTTTTTGTTAAATTTGGTAAAGATGTGTATATATGTGTATACATTGTTAAATATATTTTTAGTTATATGTGATTTTTTTGTTAATTTGTTAAATTATGATTTTTTGTTAAATATATTTTTTGTTAAATGTGATTTTTTTTGTTAATTTGTTTAATTATGATTTTTTGTTAAATATATTTTTTTGTTATATGTGATTTTATTGTTAATTTGTTAAATTATGATTTTTTTGTTAAATATATCTTTTTGATATATATTGTTATATATGTATATATATATTTTTGCTAAATATATATATTTGTATACATTGTTATGGGTATATATGATTTAGGTAGATATACAAATATATATATTTATACATTGTGTTGGGCATATATGATTTAGATAGATATTTATGAAATTTGAGATTGGAGGCTTATGAAAAGATATTTATACACAGATTAATATATTATTGTTATGAGAATGAGTATGTTATTAACAAGTATTATTGGCCAAATAAATTAAGAAAATCAACTAATGTATCAATGTATTCAACAAGTGAGAAAAAATAACTCGCTAAATAGAAGTAATTCATTTTTGAATATCTTTACAAAGGTTGATTGTGAGATATATATTGATCGGAGTTGGATGTATAGGAGACGTACCACACTAGAATATTTGGAAGGGGTTGAAGAGTTTATAAAATTTGCAGAGAATAATAGAAAAAGGAAATGAGAAGAACTGATAGTATGTTCCCGCCGCGATTGTAAGAATCTGTAAAAATATCGAAGTTACATGGAAGTGAAGCACCATTTGATTAGGTGTGCTTTTAACGAAGGTTATACGCAGTGATTTTGGCATGTGACGATTTACTTCCTACGGCTAGCACTGGTGTCAATGAGGATGCTCAGGAGGAGAACACGGTAAACAAAAGTGATGAAATTAATCTAGCAAAAGAAGATAATGATGATGTCCAGAACGACCGGATTGATGAAATGATGTGTGATATAGAAGATGATTTCACTGAGACTACGCACATTTTTTACGGCTTGTTCCTCGATTCTGAAAAGTCATTGTTTCCCGGATGTAATAAGTTTACAAAGTTGTCTGCCGTGTTTAAATTGTATAATTTGAAAGCAAAGAATGGGTGGAGTGATAAGAGTTTCACAGGATTGTTGAAACTTCTAAAAGACATGCTTCCCGAGATCGGAAGAGCACACGTCTAGCTCGACCAACGGGGCAAAGAAATTGTTGTGCCCGTTGGGTATGGAGATTGATCGCATACATGCATGTCCAAATGATTGTGTCTTGTACTGGCAGGAGTACGAGGACTTGTATGTGTGCCCAAAGTGTGGGGCGTCATGATATAAGAGAAAGGACAGCCACGATAAATGTATTGACGAAAAAGACCCTCCGGAAAAGGCGTTATGGTACCTGCCAGTAATACCTAGATTCAAACGTTTGTTTGCGAATGCAAATGATGCAAAGAAAATGCGATGGTATGCTGATGGGAGGAAAGAAGATGGAAAACTCCGACACCCAGCCGATTCTCCTCAGTGGAGGAATATAAACGAGATGTTTCTTGAATTCGGTGGTAAAGATAAGAATCTTAGGCTTGGACTATGTACAAATGTAATGAACCCGCATGGTAATATAAGTAGTCGACATAGCACTTGGCTGGTTCTTTTAGTGTGTTACAATCTTCCTCCTTGGTTGTGTATGAAGCGGAAGTACATAATGTTGTCGTTGTTAATTTCGGGGCCTAAACAGCCGGGAAATGATATAGATTGTACCTCGCACTACTCATTGATGATCTGAAGTTGTTGTGGAATGAAGGTGTGCCGGTGTTCGATTCACATAGCCGATCACATTTCACACTACATGCAATGATTTTTTGTACCATAAACGACTTTCCAGTATACGGTAACTTGTCAAGTTATACTACCAAATGAGCTAAAGCGTGCCCCGTTTGTGAAGATGCGACGATTGATCTTTGGTTGACTAACTACAAGAAAAATGTGTTCATGAGTCATCGGATCTTTCTTCCGTCTGACCACCCGTATCGGACGAAGAAAAAAGCTTTCAATGGGATAACTGAGACTCGAGTCGCCCGTTTACCGTTAACAGGAAAAGAGGTTTATGAGAGGATTAAAAATGTTAATGTTTTGTATGGTAGACTTTAGTCAGCTCGGCTATCTTGATGACCCTTTCATACTTGCATCACAAGCAAAACAAGTCTTCTACATTGTTGATCCTATTGAACCTAAGTGGTCAGTCATCCTTCAAGGCAAGAGACGTATAGTTGGTGTTGATGATGTGGTTGACGAGGAAGAGTATGATCAGTTTGACGAAGCCCCTCCATTCTCTGTTGGTATACAACATGTACCTACAGGGGATGATAACATAGACACAAATTACATGCGTTCTGATCACGAGGAAGGCATGTGGGTTGACCACCATGCATGATAGCATCGTCATGTAAGATCATTTGCATTTTGTATTATAAATGCCTTGCTAATTATCTTGTTTATAGCTACTATCTTGTTGTTTTACTTGTAACTTTGTTCGTTACACTAATATTATTGTGGTTGTGTTTGTGCTTATATGCAGGTAGGGACGTATAGTGAGCGGCCTTGATGTCAGACAAATTAGGTACAACAGGTGAGGAGGCTAGCAGCAAAAAGAAGCGGACGAGAGGTCCATCAACTTACAAGAAGAAGAAGCAGAAGGATGTAGCGATTGAATTGGACGAGTTTGGTCAGCCTATCGGGCCTTTTGCTTCAGAGTTTGGCAAGTACGTAGGGAGTGTAGTTTGAATCTATGTGCATATAAACTATAAAGATTGGAAATCAGTTGAACCATCCCTTAAGGATCTCATATGGGAAGGCGTTAAGGTATTTAATGAGTTTACATTGTTCAATTTGATACCAATAATGAGTGATTTTACCAATAACGTTGTTTAATATTCTTCTCTTGCAGAAAAGATTCAATCTCAAGAATGATGATTTGAAGCATGCTGCATTGATCGAAGCTGACAGGAGATTGAAGGACTTCAAGAATAAGTTGGTACGAAAGTTCATGAATGAGAAGCACCCTAAATATAATTCTCCATGTGATCTTTATAAAGGGATCATTTCGCCAGATCAGTAGGAGCAGTTCAAGTAGGATCGTGCCACTTCGGAGTTCTTGGTACCCTCTAAAGCAAATTTTATATTATTGTTTCAAACATTGGGTAAAAATTAAAGTAGTTGGTAAATTAACTTGTAGGAGAAAAGCAGGAAGGGGAGGCTGAGTCAAGCGCAAAATGAGCACCCGGATTTTTTAGGCTTCACTGGTTATACTCGTAGGAGGGCGGACTGGGCCGTTGCTGACCCCCTATCTTCCTCCTCATCATGTGGGTCAGTTAGTTCGACCCTTCAGATCGATGATCGCAGCCTAGACTAGGCTCAGGCACGGTAGCAGAAGGGTCCCAATGGAAATTATTTCATGCCGAATGATAAAACCAAGGAGGTTTTTGAGAAAATTGAAAGTATATATTAATAATTAATTTTCTCTTTGCTTAATTTACCTGTCCTTTATTCACCTGTATCATATTTTTCTTTCAGCTTTGAAACAGAAACAATTGCACGAGGATGCCAACAAAGGGACGTTTGTCCTAAAGAGACATCGGGATATAATATCGGTGGCACTAGGCAAAGAGGAGTACTCTGGTCGAGTGAGGCGTTACGGGTAGGTACGTCAGTGTGAGGGCTGTTTATCAGACGTGTGCTCTTCCGATCTCAAGGAGATGAATGAGTGGGGTCATGTTGGTGGAAGATATTCGAAAGGTCATCCAATCGGAGATGGAGGCCAACATCACTAAGAGAGTAAGGAGAGAGACCATGACCCAGATGCAGGCTCACATCGATACGATGCCATCGCAGATGGCTTTTGTCTTCCAATGCTATGGCATTGAAATACCCTCGCAATTTCATACAGGAGAAATACCTACTGTGGCGAGTCTTTTAGTCAGACCAACGACTTGTAGTAGCCACCAGTCAGCTGATCCCCCGCCAGCTCTTGACATTGAGGTATTCATAGCGTTTCATTATGTCGACATTGAATGTATTGAATTCATTCCAATACTTACAGCTAACATTATTTTGTTGTGTATTGACTATCCAAAGAGGCCGACCTCGTGTCTTCTCGCCCTTAATTGTGACGGCGTAACTAAAATTGTAGCGGTGGGCATGATTTACTTGTTCGAAGCTACTACGGTGGTGCACGGTGCACTGTTATTGCCCGGTCACTACAAAGTCGTAATTGACCATAGATCGGAAGAGCGGTCAATTATCCTCTTCCAGTGCCAAATTCGTTCGCCCAGCAATTGGTGGATATAGGTGAAGGTGGTTACACTCAGTGGCCTAGACATTTAGTGATATTAGGCGAGGTAATTAGTTGAATTTACAGAATAAGCTTTTCTAGATTTTGGATTCCTAATTAACATTGATGACAAACAAATTTTCACTGCAGGAGCCGTTACCCGAGCGAGCAACATCAAAGGGAAAAGGCAAATAGCCCGTGAGTTTTGAAGTTTTCTCGGCTCGCCCTAATCTTTGACGATGCAACATTAGTTTCCCTAACTCCCAACCTCAAAACGTTGCATGATCTGACTGTTAAACTACCACTCTCTACGGATTTCTTTGAGGTACCGAATGGGAAAGATGTGTTTCTCTACCCCGACCAAATGGACCATGAAATTAGTGTTTCAGTCACTGATATAACCGACTTGTTCAACATGCACTAGTTGAACACACCTATTTTACAAGTTTGGGCAATGTAAGACTTCCTCAATCCTTCACAATTAAGTATATCGTATAGTTTTTAATTTGACATTTCACATTTGGTATAATTTATTTCAGGTACCTACACCATTGTGCAACTAATTCGAGATTCAAAATATCGGGTTTCTTTGTTCATCGCTGGTCGGGGCTATTAATCATGAAACAACTCAACTGATGAGTTACGAGTATATGCTCCACGCGACATGAAACATGATGGATAAAAAATACATTCTCGCACCATATTTTATGGGGTAAACTCGTCGCCAACTATTTATTTGTTGTTTTGCCTTGACCTGAAATTCAGTTATTTGTCGCTAAATATTCAAATTTAAATTCTTATAAATATTCTAGAAACCACTGGATGTTGCTGGTGCTATGTCTATCACGTAATATGGTATACTTCTTTGACTCTCAGGAGGTTAACACGCATGACCTGCCTATCAAACCGCAGTTGTCTATATAAGCAATTATCATTAACTATTGTATATTATTTTTTTTAATTTCAACTTGTTTAACTTATATATATGTATTTGTCTATATTATAACTCTAGGGTGCTTCAAAACGTTGTGGGCGTCAGGGAAAATAGTGAAGAAAGCTCTTCCGATCTTGTGGAAAACAATCGAGGTATGAAAAATATCTTCTAAATGTTACAATAACTATTAAAGTTTCAAATTTTAGTGATTTAATTACTAATATTTATTTTAAACTCGTTTGAAATTTTAGTGTACTCAGCAACTCAGATCTGATGAGTGTGGCTACTGCGTGATGAGAAAAATGTACGAGATAGTCACCATATATGCTGATTCCAAAGAATATCTTGATACGGTATAAATATTCATTGAATACTAATAATTATCTAACCAAAATTGTATTTATTTTATTACAACGTATAATTATATTTCTTTTTCTTTTTTGTAGGCATATGAAACATGATCATATATTCAATCAAATATAGATGAGGTTCGAGAATTATAGGCAGGATACTTTCTCCAAAATTGTATGTGATTTTTGGTTCTAACTATTGATTATAGTTAGATTTCTATGAAAACGATGATGAATAGAGGAGTATATATATAGTTATATAGTAGTTATTGATTTTTGGACTAGTTTTGTTTATATTTAATGGTTAGTTTTATGTTAATTCAATTGTTTCGTATTTACGTTAGTTTATTATGTAGTAGTATTTGTAGATTCATATTTATATCAAGTTGCTGATAATTGGTTTAAAGTGTATATAAATTGTTGTTGGTGGTGGTGGTGGTGGTGCTGCTTTTCTCTTGGCTACTTGTTGCTTACATTTGCTATTTTGTGATCGCAGGAAAACTGACAAAATTTGATTTGTGCAATTTATATATAAAAAAAAAGTATTGGCGTCGGTCGTTACACGACAACCGACGCCTATATTATTTAAAAATTAAAAAATATATATATTTTATATAGGCGTCTGTTATGTATATGGAACCGACGCCTTTATTAAACTACGGGCGCCTTTATTAACAACCGACGCCTTTTTATGCTTTGAGCGTCGACAAACAACTGACGCCTATTCCCATAGTATATACATCTGTTACATATATGTCTACGTAGAAACCGACGCCTATAAATGATTACGACCGACGCCTAATTAGTTTTTCTGTAGTAGTGTGTAACTTTGAGTGTTCGATTGGCATTGGTGAAATGTTATATAAGCTGGTTCGTCTATTGAAATAAACTCATTGGAATTTAGTTTAATAAGTTTTGAATTATTTAGGCTGAATCTTGAATTTATTATTAAGTTATGGAATCTCCGTTTTCATAATATACTTTGACTCAGCTAGACGAGTATATGAAAAGTTTGAAAAGTCAAAGAAGCCGTAGTGACATAAGTTAAAAAGTCATAAAATTGAATTTAAATTTTCTTAGTCGCTACAAGATGTAAATAAAATTACCAACTTGATGAGAGTGAGAGTCAAGTTAGAAGTGTATGTAAATGTTCAATTGGGGAACACTGGTTTTCCTACGAAGTTGACGCTCCTATGTGAAAAGCTCCCAAATTTTTGCATAATGTGTGGTCACATTGATCATTAGTATAACGAGTATGGGGTAGAAATTCTGACGCTACCTTGAAGGCTTGAGAATCATCGATATCGGGACTCCATTTGAACTAATGTGGGCAATATTCACGTATAGACCAAGCAAAATAGGAGAAAGAATGCTATTGGCAATGAAAGTACGAGAAAAAAGAATGAATGTCTCACTACTGTTGATGTAGGGTTCAATACTCCAACATAACAAGATTTTGGACATAGTCAAGGCAGCTAGAATTCCAGAGGGAATCCAGTGATGGGCCTGGTGGATGGATACTGTATAAAGATATCCTTGCCTCATGAAAATAACGATGCTATCATGAGAAAAAGGCTAACATTGATATTGATTGTCTAGTAGTGCCTCGTTATGAAGAAGCCAGTTACGCCGAATATTTCAAACCATGAATATCCAAACATGGAGAAATTAACCGGTACGAAGTGGGCTAGGAAAGTTAGGAAATAGAGAGATGGTATTGTTGCCCAGATTGATAAGAATATAAATATTAGGAAGAGGAAGAGTAGCGGCACCCCTACTGGGAACAATAAGTATTCTAAGTAGGATTGGGGAGCAGTTGACCATTTTCGTACCTGTGACGTATTAATCTTGATTACTCCCTGGATTTGGTTTTCATTATGAAAACCAACATTTTTGGTCACGAAGCGGAATATGTTTGGCACCTTTAGAATTTTGACAAGAGCTTTCATCTTGATATTAGAGGGAGAAGTGGTGGATTACGCTGAATGCAACCAACTATCTCTCTAGTCGTAGGGGACTTCAATTAATTATTGGCACTAACTAAGAGAACCTAGGGCTCTCAATCCATGCGCCCATCTATAACATCGTTCTGAAAGGCCTTTCGTGACAATGAGTTATCCGATATTGGGTTTCTTGGTCCACCTTTCATATGGAAAAGAATAGTTGTGAGTCATGGTTACTTAGGTGATTGTTTTGATAGAGGATTTGCATATCTGAATTAGAAAGTTTGTTTACTAGAGCAAAAGTGAGACACAATGATTTTTATGGGTCTGATTACAGAGTTTTACATCTTGTGCTACATACAAAGGATAAACGGTCTACTAGAGAAATCAAAGAATTCCTTTCCATTTCGAACCATACTAGTTTCACGAGGAATGCAAACAAGTCATTGACGTAGTCTAGAGTGCATTTGAGAAGGAGAATATTATGCTAAAATTACAAAATTCTTGTAAGGATCTGAACCGATAGCATAGGAGAAGTAATGGATCCTTGAAGCAGCGGATTAATCAAATAAAGCAACAAGTAGAGTAACTTTATGCTGGGTAGATTGGTCACTTGAATGGTAGCAAAATTTTGGAGCTGGAGTAATCTCTACTGGCCTTATGATAAAGCAAAATTTCTACGGAGTCCATTGGACACCATGTATGGTGTCCAACGGATTGTGTTTCAGGATTCCATTAGACACATTGAGGGATGAGTCTCCAATGTGTCTAATGGAATCCTGCTACATAATTTATTAGACACCATAAGATAGTGTCCAATAAACTCCATAGAAAAATCATATGATAAAGTGCATAAATATTATATAAATTTTATATTTTTCTCGTACTTTTATTATTTTAAATGTTTAATTCTTGTATATTATTTTAAATTTTTGTTTTGTGAAATAGATGAATGAGTTGAATTTGTCCACGAATCTACATATTTTGAAAGAAAAATTGAAACTCAAGAGATTCACCAATCCGAAATGAACTTTATTTAAGGCATTGGCACGCTTGTTTTGAGAAGACATTATTCTTAAGCAAATTCAGTCAATTACTAAAATATATCTCGTGTTAGAAATTATTCTTGAAAGATTGAGAGTAAATAAAGAGACATATTACTTATTTTATTTATTAGTTCTTTTATTTTTAAAACAGAGAAAAATATATTAGAGTTCGAGTAAAAGTGAGAGACTTACCAACTTTTGGAAGGATTTGACAAGAGATAGGGATGGCTAAAAATTGGAATGGTTTTCTCTCTCAAATTTCTGGGAAGACGTCCAGGCAAGAGAAAACGAGAAGAATTTGACTTTTTGGATTCATTCAATCATTCGGGATACACGTGAACACTTAGAGAAAGTTTGGGGAAATTCATGATTCATTCCTCGTGTGAACTTTTGTCAAAATATTTTGGGATTTTTCCTTAGTTGATGGATAGCAAAACAGCTTTTCGAGCTCAAGGATACTTAAAGTGTTGATTCTTCTACAATTGTAAGGTCGAATTAATTTTATTGTATTCTTTATTATTTACCTATTTATATATTTCTCGTATTCATTTATATTATTATTTGGATTGGTTATACAAGGTGCATATTGTTCAATAGTCGGAAAAATATATCGCCAGTTAGAATTCTAGACCCATAATTATTTAGAAAATTCTAATCTAAGTGATAAAGCAAGAAATTAATTAGAATTAGGGTATTCAAAGAACCAATGATTGATTATGTTAATGTATCAATATAGTTATACAGAAACTACCAGTGGTTTCTTGTATTTTGTAACTGTATTAGTACATTAACAGAATCAATCATTGCTTCTGTAGAAGGACTCGTATATAATCTAACTTAAATAAATTGAGCATGTTTATTTATTAGGTAGAGTTGGTAATCTTTCTAGAATTTAATGTTGTTGAGAAATTAAATCCTAAAAACGGTTTTAGGATTGTTTGTTGGCAAAGGAAATCATCAATGATCTTATTTTGGTTATCGAAAAAGTAAAGAAAGATAGATTATTCGATCGTATCAATAACCATAAGCAATTTAGTAGAAGAGTAAAGGATTTTATCTTTACATCAATGATCGATTATTGGAATCAATTCTAAGCTTATACCTTGGGTTGAATACTCGACACATATATTAATCTCTTATCAATTTGTATTTTTCAAATTCTTGTACCTTAAATCATTTTCTTAATTTTATTTTATTCAATAAATCCAAAAAAAACCCTTTTTACTGTAGTTGTTTAATTTTTAAAAATTAAATATCATCAATCTTTATGTATACGACGTTGCTCACCACTACTATAGTTTTTTACATTTTTAGAGCAAGGTTATTATTACCTTACATGATAAGGAGGAATTGTATTGGTCTCAGGGAGTTAAAATCAAATGGTTGAAGGCCGGAGACCGAAATACTACATTTTTAGAGATGGCAATTTACGCCCGCGTGTACTCGCCCCGAATGGGGGTAGTACCCGCCCATTAACTAACGGGGTGGGGACGGGGTGCATATTTGCTCCCTGCTTGCTTAACAGGGCCAGGGCGGTTACTTGCCACCCCCAACCCAACCCGCCCCGATAACAAGTCTTGTATTTTTTTATTAATTTAAAAAAATTAAACAAGAGGAAAATGGAACCCAAATTTCTGACTTAAAAACCAAGAGTCTAACCACTGGACTAACTCTTTTTTTTTGGACAACTTTTTACATATTTTTATAAGTTCCTATTATATCAGAATTTTAAACATATAAAATAAATGCAAACTTCTAGTTTTATTATGTCGCTGAATGTTGTATTTTTGTTTTATTTCATATAATTTTGTTAGCTATTAAGAGTATTCATTTTTTAATGAGATTGATATCATTTGAATGGCTTTTTTTTTATGTAGTTTCCATTTTTTTATTTTTGAAATCTTTTTTAGGATTTTCTAAACCAGGGGGTAATGGGTATTTTTTTCGTACCCCCCCTAAACCACCCTGTACCCGCCCCATACTCAATTCAATTGGGTAGATGGCGAGTACAAGGTAGGGTTTTGATAAACGGGGTGGGGGCGGGGAAAGGCATACCCTCTCTGAACCCGCCCCGTTGCCATTCCTATACATATTTCCATCAAAAGGCTACTAGTAGGGCCGAGAAAAAAATTATATTGTAGGAATTATGGATACTAATAGTTTATAGCATGACGATGAACATGATATTGCTGCGGTCGCATCAAACTGTTTTGCTGATTTATTCACTTATACCATGACTAATGTTGACTTATTGAATGCAGAGTTTGATGATTGGAATCCACGGTTGAGTGATGACCAATTAGCTTAGGTGGTAGAATGTTTTCATGAGGATGAAGTTTGGGCTGCAATTCTTGCTATGGGATTGTTCAAAGCCCCGGGACCTAACGGTTTCCATGCAGCTTTTTACTAGTGTAACTGGGATGTGGTGGGTAATGATGTCATAAGTTTTTCTTGGAGGTACTGAATCATGGTAAATCCCTTCAGGAAGTCAATAAAACTTTTGTGGTGAACTAATTGCAGTAAGGTTGTGAACCCTAACACATATCTATGTATAATTGACTCTAAATTATTGGGTATGTTTTATTTGTTTAGTTTATTTTTATTTATTTTTCATATTTTCTATAAAAATAATTTGATTATTCAGAGAAGCAAATGACAAAAAAAATATTTCGGTACTTAATCCAATTCTCATGGCATGATAATTTCAGACTAGAAAAATCCACTATATTATTTGTCGCAATTCGTAAGTAGTAGTACGTGCACTTTTAGGTGACCAAGTTTTTGGTACTGTGGCTGGGAATTGTTGATTAATAGTATCATTCTTGCTTTAATTTAAATTCTTATTTTTTTGTTTTAATTCAATTAATTTTTATTTTCTTGTTCTTTTCAAGAAGATACCATGCCGGATTATAACTGGCCCTTAGACTTGTCTTTGTTTATAAAAACAATAAAAGAATATGAAGAGGCACAGGGTGGTTTATGGGCAGAGCGGGTTCAATATATGAGAAGAAAATTAAAAGGCAAAGAATATAAACAAATATAGTGTGTGATTATTGTTGCGCTAACCATGAACTAAGTGATAGTTATATATTTAGCACCCTAACCGTATGAGCAGGTACTTTATCTGGGTAATGATAAATGGAAACAAAATAGAGTCACTCCAAATTTCAACTATTCATATATTCTACAAGTAGGTAGAGTTCCGAAGACCACTAATATAGAAGAGTATGAGAAAAATGAGGAACGTAACTTAGAACACGCTCCAAAAATCGCCTTTGATGATGGGAATTTCAAGCAATATTCTGATTTTGATTGTTCAAAATCTAATTTTATGATCACACGAGATAACATGTCAGAGTTTTCACAGTACAATTTGAGTTCAATGGAGAAATCAACTCATGTTTCCATGAAAAGAATTCGAGTATATTTTAGGGACAATACCACAGTTGTTGGGCGCAATTGCAATTTTGTCTAGCGTAATAAGAAAATCTTTCCTTCCTCTTGCACCTACCATGCATTAAATTTCATTTTTAATCAAATCTATTTGTTACTCAATCAGATGACTCCCAAATCATGAAACCTTTGTATCCGCAACTCGAATTTGAATTCCCATTTGCTGCATGCTCTTCCGATCTGGATTTTCTTTAACAAATATCATCCTCAAAATCTCCTCCAAGCTTATCACATTTCCAATCTTTTATGATGCACCCAATCCCCATTGATTATCTTTTCATAAATCTCAAATTTCCCAGCATTTTTCCATATCAATACGAAACTACAGTCTCCGTTTCTTCCATTTATGTAATTGATCGAGCGTCATCCAGTTCTTCATTGTTCGAAATTCCCAATTAAATGTTCAATACCTGACATCGAACTAAAAAGTTATTTTTTATTTGTGATTTTGATGTTATGCATGTTGAAGCAATGCCTTCTATGTTTTATTTATTTACTAGTCTTTTACTCGTGCAATTCACGGGAAGACAACTTTACAATAATATAAATAATTATAAAAAATTGAACAATTAGTCCACAACAAAATTACATGAGTAGTGCATATTAACTATTACAGGATAAAAACTTGCAATTACAATAGAAAGCTACAAAATTGAAAGTCGTAGATTAAAAAAAAAAAACCACAATAAACTAATAGAGTTATGTTATAAGCTAGAAGGAAAGAATAGAAAATAGAGAGAAAAGTTGGAGAGAAAACTTGTGAATTATATTTTCATTCATAATACATGATGTCTATTTATATACGTACAATTGTGTTGCCCAAGAAAGACTTAGAGTACAAGTCAACTAACTTAGAGTGGTGGCTAAAAACTAATGGCAGCCAGGGTTTAAGGGGTACAATTGTCATTCACTAAATACAATAATTATTTACAGTACTCCCCTTTGAATGACTATTCTATATAATAATTGTGTCATCAAAAACCTTATTTGGGAAAACCCCAATGGGAAACATCTAACAAACTAAGGAAAAATAATAAAGTAATTTTGATCAACTTTAGAGTGTCCAAGTGCTACCTCATTAAAACCTTGCCGGAAAAACCCAGTGGAACAAAATTGATCGAAAGAAAAAGAATATAGTTGCTCCCCCTGATTTCGGCCACAATGAGTCTCATGCTTAGCCATTCACATATCTCCAATATCTTCAATACTTTGAAATATATTCTGCTTCAGGCAGCATCAACTTTTCAGGAGTTTTATACCGAAAGTTAATATCATGTATGTTAAACATATTTATTACACAAAGAATATGTCTCGTTAAAACCTTACAAGGAAAAACATAGTAGGAAAAAATCCAAGTGAAGGAAAAAAAGTATATTATTCTTTAGATACGTCATCGATGTTACCTCGTTATAAACATTGCTAGGAAAATCCATTGGGACAAAACCTTAGTCAAGGAAAAAAAGAGTACAAATCGTATCTCTCTCATATTAACTGGCAATGTAGACAAGAACTTTAAGTTTTTTATATGCTTCATCTAAGCATACCAAATCTAAGGATTTATTTTCATATATTGCCAGTCAAATGAAACTTCATGTTTCAATAACATCCACCACATATTTAACGCTCTTTTAGTATAACTATCGAGCTTATAACAATCTGCAGAATTGTCCTTTTATCTTGGCCAACATTTAATGTCAACAACTTTCACAAAATTTAATTCATCATCCTCGCTATTTATTGAGCTCATGAGTATGTGTAGTCGACTAATATTTCTCGTCGATTCCATCTGATCTTAGTATAGACATAATTTATTAAGATCTCTTTATTCCAGTAATTTTAGGTAGCTAAGCCTCTTTAGGCACTTTTTATTTAGTTATGTCTGTATACTCTTCTGGAGTAGGAGCATCACAACTATCTGCTCCATATTCGTTTTCATGGATGATAATTTTGGAATCGACCACGTCATGCTTTACGCATGTCATTAATAAATCAAATCCTCTTATAAGATTTTATATCAATCCAAGTTTGAGCATCTAACATAGTATATTTATTGGCAACTATACAGTTAGTAATCTTGAAATGAATACTATCTTACAAACTTCAAGTTTGTATTATACATGCGAGGAGTACAATTACGCATTTCATATACTTGTTACCAATTATCAATTCTTCCTCATAATGCTGAGAAGACTATTTAATTTAAGAAATAGTCGGAAAAATATGATATAATATATATCATCCTTCATGGATGAAGTATACAAAAGGGGATTCAAATCCAATATGTATTCTTAGCATTATAATAATATCCATCTTAGCTATTGTGGTGGAGCGACTATACAAATCATGCTTATCAACTTTAGATTGAGGCTTCTGACTATAAGCTAAATATAAGGGGTGTCATATACTCTATTGGCATGTTATATATAAGAATAATGCTGCAAGTGAAAGCTCAATATCACTTAAACACAAATGAATGTTCTCAATTAATGGTATAGCAAATAAATTGAGGCGTATAATATTATTTTGCTAACTATGGGCAATTAATATCTCAAATAATATATGAATATTTAATGTCTTTTGGGATAAAATTCCCTAGAAAGATTCATATGTCTTTTACGATAGCTGAAACTTTTTCTCATAATCAATCAGTTGAGCAAATATTCTCTCAAACTTCTAGTTCCGATTTTGACATATGACCTTTAGTGGATTCAAATTCATAAAATGTCTAGAAGGCACACATGGGGTGAGTGGGCCCACACAGTTCACCCTAAATATTTTTCAAATATATTTGAAACTTAGTTTCAAATAGCTAGTGATTATTAATAATTAAATTATTTGAGAACTTGCAGCACACGAGAATTCTTTTAAGTGAAAGAATCTACTAGTTATTTACATAATTCTCGATAATTCTTATTATCAACAAACTGAGATGATCTAACTGGTTATGCCAAATAATAAAATTTCCATAATATTAAACTTCCGGTTCAATATAACAAGTAATTTATTTGAGCAATACAACTAAAGCCTTTTAAGCAACATCATATTCTCAAACAAAGGCATGCCACAAGGGAGAATACTGATGATAGATAATTGGCTTTATATGAACTATCACTATAGCATGTAACATGGCATGATCCCAAGCATAAGTTGGGAGTTTTGTTTTCATAGACAATGGTCTAACAATTAACTGAACAATTTTACTAAACCATTTTAAGTGTGAACATGAGCAACTAAATGTTCAACCTCAATTCTGATTGCCATACAATAATCGTCGAATGTTTGAAATCAAAACTCACCAGCATTATCAAGATGAATTTTCCTAATCGAGGAGTTGGACTTTTTGATTTTATTCTATGAGCAAGTAATATAGTAAAACGCAGCATGTAACGCCCCGAATTCTAAGTACGTGGGACGTTAACAATATTTTCTTTCTTTTTAAAATAAACAAATTAGAAGTGGGTAAATATGCGGAAAATAATCTTGAAAATAATATTTCGAGAAAAAAAGAACTTATTAATGTCAAGGAATAAGGAATTCAAAAATATTCATGACCAAGTAAATATTGTTTTATTCATTCCAAAATAAATTCTAAATTTGATGCCATCACTGCTCAATGCCTCTCCTCTGATTCTGAATATGCAAAAATGTTATAATTTGAGAGGGTGAGTATTTCATAGAAATACTCTGTAGTCTCGGCACAAATTAATTAACTTATACCACAAAAGCACATATAAACATGCAACTACATGAATATCTCAGAAAAGTTCTTTACTGAGAAACAAGCATTGTATGGTAAATGTAGATTTCCGACTCTCGTCTCATGCTATAAAGCATATAAATATTAGCGCATAGTAATCAAGTATTGCATGCATATTATAAATATTCTCGTCTTGTCTTGTCTTAGGCATAAAGCAAATAAGCTAATGCATATAATAAACACATAAATCACATATTCACATGCATACTCATAGCACAGATCAATTAATATTGCGCATGTTTTGAAAATAACTTTTTCTAGAAAATTGAGACTACCTTAAACTTTATGAGTTGGGCAACCTTTGTAAAATCTTACTTGCTTATGAATCTTCACGCCTTGTCTAGTCAAAATAAAATAAAAATATTTTAGTATTGAAGAAATAATACTTTATGAAAAAGGAAATAAACTTTAAGGACCAAATTGAAACACTGGAATAGTTTAAGACTGGGACTAAAAAGGTAGATGACAAACTTTAGAGTGGAAATCTGTGAAACAAAAAATTGAAAGCCCAATTTAAATAAACTGAAAATATTTAGGACTTGAAAGATGATTTGGGAAACTTTAGAGACTGATTTGTGAATCTCTAAAACTTGGAGACCTAAGTGCAAAATGAATACAATATAATACCGACGCCTAAATCTTTACCCTCCCCAGAATCGACATTCACAATTTCAGAAATCAAGCACAAAAGAAACAGAGAGTTCCAGTGCGTGCGTGCTTGTGCCGAAACCGACGCCGGAGGGCGAAACTCCGGCGAGAGTGGGTGCTACCGAGTTTCTAGTCTCCACCTTGGGTGCCTAAACAATTTGTGATGAAAAATCATCGGTGTTTAAGTCGACCCAGCGGAACAATGATGCCGGAAACCCGCGGGTACTTACGGCGAGGAGACAAATCCAGCGGCTCAGGACCGACCGTTGACTCCTATCGCCCCCACTCTTCCTTTTCTTTCTCCTATGTTCTTGGTTTCTACATGGAAGATTGGGTGTCAATGTATATGTATACTCGTGTATGTGTGTATAGTTATGTATCTATGTGTGGTTGAAATTTGGTGCGTGGGAGTGATGGCAAGTGATGTGGAATTTCCGGCAGTGATGGGTGTTGGCCGATGGTGGGATGTGCCATATGTGTATCTATCTGTACGTATGTGGTTATGTTTAAAGGGAAAGTAAACAAGGAAATAAAATAGAGGTGTTTGAACATACCGACTCGACTCGAGAATATAGTATAATTAATAGTTGCTGGAAATTTTTCGAATTGGTGAACAAAGTGGTTGAATATAAGCATATTTACAGGCTTCGGGTGATTAGTTTCTCACATGGATTTGAGGATTGAATTTCATTGCATATGAATATAGTAATTAGCGTAGCACTGGGAAAGGGAAAATAATATGAATTGGACTCCTTCGAACTTTCTACGATTGGTGAAGATTATTTAGGTCCAACTAAAATTCAAGGAATTGAAAAAGATTTGGAATTGTGTTTGACATGGGAGAGTAATGAAATTTGATGTCTTGGAAAACTTGAAATCAAGTTATATATATATATATATATAATTGGAAAAATAATAAGATGGTTCTTGGGTTCTAATTCAACGATTGTTGGAATTAAAATGTTTATGCAACTAGATGAGCGTAAACTAAAATGAACTTTAAACTTAGTGAGATTATAGCGACATGTAATTATTTAATAAAAATTATCTCTAAAAATTTCAGGCCACTACACTGCATCTCTAGTAGAAAGCAAGCGAACACGGGACCATCTAGTAGAAATATTAATCAATATTATAAATTAATAAATGGTCCACATAATAGGGTTATCAACCTATACACATCTCTATGAATTCTTTCAAGAAAAGTAGAGATTAAGTATTAACCTTGATACTGAAAGGTTTGATGACTAACTTGCCTTGTTCATAAGTAGGACATGGGAAACCACTTGCTAAAAGCATGTGAATTATCCAACGCATCATAATTGCTCATATATACCCAAACCTATCATGCCAATGTATAAAATTCTTCAGTCAATTAACTTTACATGGTTTATCTCAATTGCTTTTATGAATGTATAATACATTCCATATGTTAGTGACAAGAACTTTTCCTTTATCTGTTTTCGACCAGATACAAAGAAATTTATGCAAAAATATTATTATCCTTTTGCATTATCTTAATGCAATATTCATTGGATATCTTTAAAAAATATGCAAATTTCTCTTGAATTTACTAAAGTGCATCATCAATATACAATTTAGTATTATTTGTCAAAGTAATACAAACTCTTCTGGAGCTTTTGATGATATTTGATGTACTTGATATATAATATTAACATTAGTTTCAGCCAATGTTAAGTCGAAAAGTACTTTGTCTTGAAGAATGGTATGCATAGTTGCACTTACCAATATTTCCTTCTCGGTCAGCAAAGAAGTCATAGACATCAAAGTGAAGACCATCATAATCAAGGAAATTAGTCTCCACTTTCCTTTTTCCCTTGATTGACTACTAGTTAGAGTTCCACGAGGTATTTTTCCATACGACAAGTACGTGCTAAATGCGCTTGATGCTCCCTTTTAGATGAGCTATCACTATTGGATGCTTTTATACATCTCACTATTATAGTTTTGCTCATGAGTTTTCCCGTGTCTTCATCCACGGTTCACGATAAGATATTGCATTTGCTTCAGGCAATGCAACAAAACCAGTGGGGCGGAACTCATGATTTTTCATATATCATGTGGATCTTTGACAGTAAAGTACTTAGCTTTGGTTAGACATAACAACAAAGGAAACTAAGCACTTTTACACAATCCTTAGACGTGTTTCCTTCTTTTGTTATCTTATCCAAGCCACTTGAGATCAGATGAACTAAAATATCAAAGGCCCATGACAAATAATTATTGCCGATATGTCACATCCAACTAACTAAAATTTGGTTATATTGACTAAGCATAACTTGATGATATGTAAAGTTATAAATTCAATATCAATAGGATATTGAATATTTATACTCTCCTTCAAGGAGTATTGTTTCAGATGTCACCAATATCTATAGCCATCAAGACATATGCTACTTCAAGAGCATAGTAAATTATACTTTTAGAATTAATTTGGGTTATTACTACTCTATGAGCAATAGATCAATATTCTTTAGGAGTATTGAATTACCAAATAAATTAGATCCTTAGATCCAATATAAATTGCTTTTTAGGAGAATGTAACATTCTTCAGAATATTACAATTGGTTGTGCTAATTTGGGAGTACTAACTTATTTAATCTAGCTAAAGTAATTAACTAAAAGTAAATAATACAATAACAAACAAATAATGCATAAAACGAAAAAGAAACAGTTGCTTCATAATGAGCAATATGAAATATCTGTTTACTGTATTTTTCTTCAAGAAAATACGTATATAAATATCATATATCGTGCTCTTTAGGAGCACATCATATTCAATTAGAATATGATGAGACCATGCTGTGTTCTTCATGAATCACAATATATTAATTTTAACAATCTCCAGGATTATTAAGAATTACGAAATCATATTTCTTCAGGAATTATGACAAATCTTATATGGCTTTTCTAATGTCAATCATATTTTTCTGGAATATGAGATGTAATTGGTAATTCTTCAGGAACCACAAGAATAATATATGCCAAGACTCTTCAGGAGCCAATTATATTCTTCTGGAATATAAAGCATAAATTGTGATTCTTCATCGATCACAAAAGATAATATTTAAATCACAATAATCTTTAGGATTATTGATAGATTTTTGAACAGTCGTGTTTCTTCAGGAAACCATGATTAATAATATATATGTATTAGGACTCTTCCCGAGCCAATCATATTCTTTAAGAACATAAGACATAACAGTGAATCTTTAAAAACCATAATGAATCACAAGAATAATATTTAGATTACAATAATTTTCAGGATTATTGGTGAAACTTTAAAGACCGTGTTTCTTTTGGAAGCAACGATAAATATAAATCGATTAAACGATTTCCAAACATTCATAACACAATAATATATACACCATTCATGTGCGGATAGAAATTACTAAACAATAATAAGTTAAAAGCATCTTAAATAAAAAATCCAATTAAATTGGATTATATTTTCTGACAACCTACGAATGGCCCTGAAATATTTTTTTTTTCAAAATCATTACTGCTATGGAAAATTGAGAAACTAAGAACACGCAGGATATAAACTGAAAACAGTTTTGAGAAAGAGAATCATGTTAATAACGTGTTATAAATTAGAAGGAAAGAATAAAAAAAGAGAGAAAAGCTGGAGAGAAAACTAGTGAATTGTATTATTATTCATAACACATGATGTCTATTTATACACGTACAAGTATGTTGCCCAAGAAAGACTTGAAGTACAAGTCAACTAACTTGGAGTGGTGGCTAAGAACACTAATGGCGGCTAGGGTTTAAGGAGTACAATTGTCATTCACCAAATACAATAATTATTTACAACAAGTTAATCCAAATGTTGAAATATCGTTACTTTTGGAAGCATATATTGTACAACGCGGAAGCTATATTCTAATAGAAGATCTCATGCAATATAATTTTTTTTATAATCACGATTCCAAACAAACTGCCTTATATGAAGATCAAACTCTATAAAATACAGATGGAAACTCTTGAAAACAGAGCAATACTCCCTCAATTCGCCTTGTTTTACATCTATATAGTATATCTCCAGTTATTCTAGAATTGTAGATACAGAAGCATTGTATGGCAATGTCTACTCATAAAACAACAATTTGCTAATTTAGTCGATAAGTTTAACTACTTAAGTCAATAATATCATTTTTCAATTTTTGTCTAATTATTTCGACCTTCAAACCTTTGAAACTCTCCAAAATAAATTGTGACTAGTTCATTCGGATCATATATCATAGTGCAATTAAATAGCAAGATTGTTATATAGCGTTGCTTGACGTGGTATTTCAAACCATTACAAAAAGGTCAATGCAATAATTAACATATCACATAATTTCTAGAAGAAGATAATTTATACATAACAAATACACTAACGGTAGAAAACAATGTTGTTACCTTAACACAATGAGAGTATAAACATGTATTGATTAGTGTAAGAAAGTATAAAAAATTAAGGCTATCAAATAAATTTCCTTTCTCTTTCAAAAAAACAAAAAAATTGAAAACAAAATAAATTTCCTTTCCGTTCAAAGATTTAACTACATGTGTATCACAAAATAAATAATGGCTTTATTAAAGGAAATAAAAATATTCCAATTGACAGAAAGAATCATTTAACATATTTTAATGTTGCCACTGATAAAAGAAAATTTTTATTCTTTGCACGCCCCAGCTTCCAAGGAAAAAAAATAAGAGAAAGCAAGGAAGAAAGAAAAATACTATAGTTTTAACGATAAAAATAAATTTAAGTACCTGTACGATGCAGGAAAGTGTCTTGTAGTCATGATTTTTTAAGAGAATCGATACAACTAAACGATTTGTAAATACAACGCAAAAAATAAAGTATCAAAAATAATATTTTTGTCTAAGAGTTATTAATTGTGAAATGCTTCCACAAAAACTACATGTGTTGTTAAATTGGATATATTTGAATCTTGATCACAAATTAGTACCTTTGATCAACTACGATTAGTTACTGTGGATACGATAACATAGAAGTACTGATGACCAAGCACATGTTTCTTCAAATAAAGACGCAGTCAAAATTGATTGACCAGTTGACGCAACGTCTTATTATATATCCAACCAAAGTGTTTATTGAAATACTATGATATGAGTAATGTATGTTAAATAGAGACGACAATAATTATACTATAACAAATTTATCTTTCCAACTATATAGATAATTTCCTATAAATAAATGAACAATTAATAAATTTTATAAACACCCACAAAATAATAATAATAATAATAATAATAATAATAGCTAACATTAAATATAAGCAAGTCACACATTTTTCCCCTTCTTTAAAGAAAAGACAAACAAACAAATAAACAAACACAAGATCTTATTAAATCTTTAAGGATTACAAAGATTGGTAAAAAAAATTACAATTGCAATTAAAATACTAAAATTCAGAGACATCGGCTTACCAAAGATTTAATAAAGAAAATTTGAGTCTTCTAATCAATTAGGTCTTCGATTGATGTTGGACTCGAATTCAATATAGAAAATTCGTAGACATGAAAATCTAACATGGTAAATCAATGGCAATAAAAGCTTTGAATTTGGGAGTCGTAAAGATCTAGATTATGAAAGGAAAATATGGATAAATTCTGGGGTGGATAAGGCAATGACATTAAGTGAAAAATTAAAAAGCTATCTAAAAAGAAAATCACAATAATAATAATAACAGCAACAATAATTAAAAATCTCAAAATAAAAAAGTAACAGGTACTGCAAGTTATATCCATTTTAGGTGGAAAAAAATAGTTGACTGACTATTCTCTTTTATATATATAGAGATAGATAAATTCTGGGGCCGATAACATTAAGTGAAAAATTAAAGAGCTATTTAAAAGAAAATCACAATAATAATAAAAACTAAAAAAACACAAAATAAAAAAGTAAGAGGTACTGCAAGTTGTACCCATTTTAGGCGGGAAAAAATAGTTGACCAACTATTCTCTTTTAATATATAGATAGATAAATACTTTTCTTAAAGGGCTAATTGGCGTTATCTAACTTCAACTTTTCATCTTATTGTACAATCTAACCCCCAACCTTTAAAGTATGACAATTATAACCTCAAATCTCACATCTTTGGTGCAATCTAACATTTTTAACTTAAAAAGACTGTAGTACACCCTAAATTTTAATTGAACTAAAAATTACTGTTAAATAAGAAATAGACAAAGCCAAGAAAAATATAATTTATACTTATATTTAAATTATATTTAAATCAACTGATGAGAATTTAGCTAGGACGGTGAGACTTATTGATCCGCTCATCTATTTGCCTAATGCGAGGTAGGTGCATACTAGATTGATGTGAGGTAGGGCTGTCCAGCTCGACTTTTTTTATTTGTTATCGATCCAATTTGTTATATTTATTGTTGTTTTTTAAAATTTTTTTCTAATTTATTTTATATTTTTTATTCATTTTAGTTAAATGATTCGTCGTAGGCAGTGCAGCGCGAGGCACCCTTGGTCCATCCTTCTTTGCGAGGTTACGTTTCCTAAAAATATTATTTTATTTAGAGGAGGCTCCTATCGAGTTCATAACGAATTGGGTACTTTTTGTTATCACTATATGAATTTGATGGTGTTTCAAAAAGAAATACTAAAATTTAATCTTCTTATTTTTATTTATTTACTTAATTTAATACTAATTTTAACAATATTATAATATGAGGGTCTTATTGTCTTTTTGAAATAAAAAGGTTAGATTGTGAAAAAAAGTGAGATTTAAGGTTGTAATTACTAAGTTTGAAATGTTAGGGTTAGTTTGCGCAATAAATTGAAACGTGAGGGTTATATTATGCCAATTATCCTTTCTTAAAGTATAACTATAATATATTCATTTTAGCCGTATAAAAGCGCATAAATATAATAAGTACTATTTAAACACAGCATAGATAAATCTACATTAGATATAAATAAATCTACAAACTATATGTCCTTTTTTTTTTTTAAAAAAAAGCTATACAAGTCATATTGAAACACAAATACAACACAAATAAAACTTCAACTAGATAGAAATAAATCTATTATTATAGTTTCACCAAATTCTAATTTTAATGATAATGAAATAAATCTATGGTTTCACCAAATTCTAATAAAAGTCATTTGGATGGAAAACAAGTTCATATCTCTAAATAAAATAGTCAAAATAAGAATAATATTATTTATCACCACCAGCGATGATCTTTCAATCCTCATGTATGTCAGTGTATTGACAAATGATATAAATCAAGTGAAATATAGGGCCATGGAATTCATATAAGAATAACAAGATTTTCACCCGTGCATTGTACGGTTAGATATCTTATCAAATTATTTACATAAATATCAATATTTAGTTTTAATAAATTATGAAGAATAATAATTAAAAATAAATTTTCGTTTTTATTGATATCATCTAATAATAATTATAATGTATAGTAAATTAAAAGCAATTAACTCGATTTACCATCATATGGGATGATATCATATGGTGTTATATAACTATGTGGTATGCATCAGAACACAACGCATGAGAAAGTCACAATCATATGACGTGTGCTCTTCCGATCTCATGGCCATATGGTAGTATCATATACCTTATAAGCATACATATATATATATAGTGTTAGATCATTTTTACAATGAAATGGCATTAATAAAGCAAATAAATTTATTTATCCTATGATACACAACAGGAGAGAGAGACTACATAGTATGAAATAATTGTTAGCCCGATAGTATTGTGTAGTAACATATATTTTTAAAATTTTTTTGCAAATATATAAGATCGCCATGAATGATGTAAACTATAAAATCATATTCATTATAATAAAAGAAGATTAATTAATCACAAATAATAAATATAAATAACTCAGAGTTTGATATCATATAATAAAATTGATAACTATTAAATATCTATATCAAAAAAGCAAAAACGAATTGAAGAATAAAACTGGATCAATACTATTCATTATCAATTTTATTAATAGCATGGCTTATGAGAACTCTGTGTATCTGTGTGTGTGTGTGAGAGAGAGGGGCAAAGAGAATATTCAGATAAGGACTAAAAAATAAAAGAGATAAAAAACAAAGTGACCAAACTGGTTATTACAAAACAATTAAAATGACTAAAAAGCCCCAACTTAAAGCATTTTTGGCAGGAAAATTGCGGACAAACTCTACCGCAGCACTTCTCATTTAATTAATATATAGATTTTTTAAATTTCAGTTAAAGCATTTTGGGCGGGAAAATTGCGGTTAAACTCTACCGCAGTACCTCCCATTTAATCAATATAAAGATTTTTTAAATTTTCAGAGAAGTCGACAGGCCCAACTTCATATGCATGCAGTAATTTAGCTACAATTAGACTAGGAGATGCTGGTGCCACAATCAGATTTTAGGATCTGAATCCTTTAGCAGAATCTCCTACTGAATTTTTTTATCTAGACTGCAAGTAAAATTTTTGGATAGTTTAACCAACAGACAATGTTGCTTCCTCTGTCCTTTGTCAAAAGCTTATGGTCAGGTTGTGTTTAATATCAAGTCAACCTTTTTCTCATAAAATTATATGTTGTGGTTGTTTCCATTGACACTTCTGTCTTATGGAGTTATGTCTGAGCTTTTAGAGTGAAGTTCACTGAAATTCATAGTATGAAACCAGTGGGTTCTTTGGCCACCACCATTTTTTGTTATTTTTTATGTGTTTAATTTTAGTTAGGCTTGGTGTTCAATTAATGGAACTTAATTGGTCGATAGCATTGTTTCCACGTTTGAGTTTTGCATACCATGAAATGGTACCACTCTGACTGTGGTGTAATTTGGCCGGTAATAATTGAAAATTGATTAATTTGATTGTTGCTTTACAATATTTCATCTTTGATTTATGTGTTTGAAATAGATTGGCGTTAGTAGGCAGTTTTTTTGGTTAATCTATACGTGTGGAGCTACAGGGTGTTTATAATAGTTGACTCTGTGGAAGTGAAATATGGCAGGCAACTTATATAAATCAAGCAAAAAAGTCCCCAAAAAGAAGGTCGATGTTGGTAATTAAAGGCCTGTTGTAAAAGATGTAATCGATTTGCGTCAATGGGGACCTTAATCTTTATGCCTTCACTAACGATTTTTTCTATTCTGACTTCACTCCATTTGCTGTGCGAAATGGTGTTCTGTGTTATTTCTTGGTGTGTAGAGCTACGGCGGCGACGTTAGTCGTCGGGATAAACCCCATAGTCGTGGCTGGAGACCTATTACGGCAACAATTAACGAAAACATTGTTGTCGCTGTAGCTTTGTCCCTGTAGATCAACACCGACGACTAGGTCATCTCTATAGAGTTTAAACATCAATTCCCACAAATAATAATCGTCGGTATAGATAGCACAGGTCTCCCACGAGTGTGCATTAACTGCAACAACAGTGTCATTGCAATATTGTTGATCTGTCGCCAGTATATTATTGATGTGGCACATGTGTACGTCTCCATTTATTTTAGCCAGTTGGGTGTATAGCGATGACTTTGTCGTCGCTATTTCTCATCACTTTTGCACTAAATATATATATTTTTTAAGTGAAATAATATTTGAGGCTTTCGGCAATTTATATTCATAACAATTAACTATACCACCTACTTAGAATACCACTAGTAAAATTAAAATAGTTACATGCACTTTCTAGTTTTATTACATAGTATTTCCTCAAATCCTACTGCCTGGCAATGGTTAACAAAGTCAAGATGGAGCACTAGCTAAGAAGTTTATAGCCAAAAGTATCAAAAGTCAGGTTGAGCTCTTAGAAGTTTATAGTCAAAAGTTAACAAAACTCATGTTAGAAATTGTTTAGACAACCCCTGTATGTCTCCTAAAGCCTCGTCCTTGGCACCTTCTTCGTCCTTTTCATCTAAAATTACCGCTGGTAGATATTTCGAGACACGATCAAGAGTCCGTTTAAAACTCCTAATCTCAGCCTCGTGTGCTGCAATCAAATTATCTTTAGATGTCATAGAATTTGTCATGGGAGAAGTCGCCGGTATACACCCCATATTGTTGTTTAATGTCCATTAGCAATTGCACGCATCAAGACCTTTCAATATATATATACACACACACACTCGTTAATGTTCGTGCAATGCACGTAATATGTTTTATTTTTAGTTCAAATCAGTATAGATATTGTTATACAGTGTGGATAATTGATAATACATGAAACATTAATAATATTTGCTTCAATAACAAAATAAAATAAAGTACAACACATTATTGAAAATTACATAATATATAAGCTAAAATGAGGATATTCTGAACCAAATCATCAACTTAAAATTGAAAACAAACCAGCAAGTTCAGCGCAAAAGCTATATGGATCCTACCAAATCAAATACAAAGATTTAATAAGACTAATCGTCCCTCTCGTGCTTTCCTAATTGCAAACTTCTTCTTCAATTATAAGGCACAAAAGTACTCACTACAAGAAATGTCACCTGTGACGACGACAATTTCCGACGACACTAAAAATCGTCGCTACAAGTTCGGTTATAGCAGTGACAAGTAGTCGTTGCAGTAGGCTAACCTCTGTAGTGGCCAAAAAATCATGTTGCCGCTATAGGTTCACTCTACAGCGACGACATCAGATGTCGCTGCTACAGGTTGTGGTTATAGTGGCGACAACATTATATCTATAGCGACGACATGAACAGTCATCGCTACACAATAGGCGGGAAGACTTTCCTGCCTTTGTGAAGGCCTATACCAACGACTTCTCGTTGCTGTACATACTATGTTCATTGCTATTATTGTAATAATTTATATAATATATATTTTAAATGCAAACAATGAAATGAAAATCACTTTAGCTTAATTAGCGAAAACTATCAATTTAGCTCAATTGATGAAAGGCTTGGAGTGTGAAGGGGAGCTCCCGGGTTCAAGCCTTGGCGGAGGCAAATAATGCCTCAATTAAACAAGGCGGAGGCGGGTCGGGTAGGGGCAAATATTTTTTGTAGCCCAAAATCATGGGGACGTCTTCGCTACAGGTCCGTAGTCGGCGACATAAGGCAACGCTATTGGTGACATTTCTTGTAGTGACTGCCTTTTGGTGATTGAATTTCAAGAACTCCAAGTCAATAGGTCAGTACCATTTGCTCGGCTCAAGAATTGGAAGATGGATTCATTGCATCAAGAATCTCCCAAACTTAAGCAAGCATCACTATAAGGTTCCCGTGGCTTCAACTTTTGACATTTCAGGATATGAAAATACAATGTTCAATTTTAAAGAATTAATAACAGTATTGTATCAATGCTGGAGAATCATCCACTTCAAAGATTTATAGGGACATATTGCATCCACCCAAATTTACCCCTTGTATAAATATATATTGTCGTAGTCAGATCTAAAATTTCGAGATTTATCAAATTCCTAGTTTTTTTTCTCAATCATGATCTTCATTCAAGTAGAAGGAATAGTCACATAGCATCATAATTATCAGTTAATTATTAAGTACAGGGATATAGCAAAGAGAGATTAATAGTACAAACTTTCTTATTCCTTCATGAAAACTCTCTGATTTGTAGCATTTCATATCATTTTTCAGTTAATTAATAGCTAACAAGATTCGCAGCTTCCACTGCAAATCAATTCAACATTAAATGCACACAAAATTGATGAACTCAACAAGTTGAAATGAGTTAACGACTAAGCTTAGTATCAAATCAGAAACCAGTTATTATGCATAACACTAAAATTCAACAGTTAAAAACAAAAAAAAAAAAGAAAAAGAAAAAGCAAAAATATAAAGTTAGCACTCAGCACCTCTTAACTACAGTTAAATTGACAAGAAGAACTTGCACGAGCAAGAAAATAAGAAACAATGACAAATTACCATAGGATTTAAACTTGCAGACGCAATCCAAATCTAAAGATTGGGTCTTCTCCCCCACAAGAGCAACATATTTTCAGAAACAATGTATTCCTAGCCTAATTTGTCAACTATCAGTTGAAAATGCATAAATAACACAAAGCAAAGGGTCAGTTGAAGAGTTGAAGCAAATCATTATGTTACAAGGGAAAATTTTGTTCAGAGAGTTACCTGCTGGAGCGAGTTAGACACAAGAACGCACGAATTTTGCGTAGTATTTCACCGGCCGCCATCGACTAAGTGTTGGTGGAGAAATGAGCTCTTTTTCTCAAGGGAGTTCTTGCAACTCAGTAGATGGGGATTTCTTGAGCAGATCGGCTGTAATCTTAGTACCCACATATGCAAGCGAAAGGAAGAAAGAAGAAATAATGAAAGAAAGAAAGAAGAAAGTAAACCTTGGAGATGAGATGAGACAAAAAAGAAGAGAGGAGAAGCTTCAAGAGGAATGCCGATCTACCCGTTACATGTAAGGGTAAAATGGTAGAAGGGGTAAAATAGGAAACTGGTTGAGAAAAAGTGGGGGTAATTTTGTAAAGACACTGTGCTGAGGAACAGTAAACTTGAGAATATGTTTATTTATTTATATATATATATAATAGTGATATATGTATACATCAAAAAAGTAAAATTTTATTGAATTGTTTGTGAAAGTGACCTTTGAATGTAAATATATAAAATTTAATTTAATGTTGCTAAAATGATCTCTGTCGACATCTTTTCAAGATTAAAAGAAAAAATCTATCCTAGAAGTGCTTTTTTCCTTTATTTAAACTTTTGAAGAATATACGCAAACTAAAGAATGTTTAAGATATTAAACTTAAAATACCTAACTGTTTTAATTTTACACACAAATGAAGTGATAGGATATTTATATTACTTGGGCAGTTATAGACTTGGCAGCTTGCATTATTATATCATACCTTGATCGTATCTCCGCAGCAATAGGCTAAATGTACGGTTCTCTGTAGGCTTGGAATTTTAGTATCTTTAGGATTTTTAAGGATTTCTGAGATTTTTATGAATTACTTGTCTCTTCCGATCTTAGAATTTCATTCCCATGTACAAATTTATGGTAGTGGATACTAGTTGTGTTCTAACAATTTCAAAGTCGCTAATGTGATCGAAGATTTTGCTATTTCAATAAATGGACGAGATTCAACTTGCCTCCAGAGAGGCATGTGTCCCCAAGATCTGTCATCATATTCTCTATGGTTGAGTTTGAACTTTTTTTTTTTTTTTTTTTTTTTTTTCTCTTTTTTTGGTTTTGGGTAGCCTTCTTCGTTAGTTCATTTTTGGCTTTAAGACATGAGTTTCTGCTCAAAAGTCTACATTGGGGTTTAATTTTATGTTAGGTTACAGGGTTTTCTAGTATTATTAATATTGTGACCTTCTCCTGTGTGCGAGTTTAGTTTTTGCTCATAGACTCATAGTGGATAGCAATTGCTGAACTAATGGTGGGTTTTATGATTTTTCATGTTGTTGGTTTTAGCTGTATTTATTTTTCAATTTTCTTTAGTTGATTATATCTAATCTTTGGATTTGAGTGGTTGACCAAGATCAACTTGTGTAGTTCCAGTTGATCCTTATTATTTTTTATTTTATTTTTTTCAATTAATGCATAATTTATTCAAGGATGGTGTGAGCTGAAATTTTAGTTCATTCTGCACGTGGAGCATTTTTCGGATAATTGTTCGTGTCTCAATGCCTTCCTTTTTCTTCTCTTGCATTAAATACTAGCTATGGTCATTTCTTTATATGACACGTCTTGCATGTGTGTGAAAAGTGTAAATTCATTTTTGTTATTGCCATGGCGGGAATGCCTGGTATTCACTCATTTATATTTATGATACTAAAGTTTAGAAAAAATTATTTTGATCAATGTGTTTATAATTACTTTTAAATAGTTTTTGTCCGTGCATTGCACGGGTGAAAGACTAATGTGTGATTTATTGTATAGCTAATGTAATAATGCCTATTTTCATAATGACCTATTCTAAATTTGAGCTAATATAAAACGCCCTGCATATATATCATTTTGATCCCAAGAAAATAAAAATAAAATAAAATCTGGAACACTTTCAAAAGGTGCCCATCCTACGTGCATGCATTCATATACCCATGTAGTATAGGAGGTGCCCATAACGGTACCTGCAGAAAATATCATAGAACTACTTAAATATACATACATATGTACATACTTACGTATATTACTTTTATTAGTTATAGCTTTTTTAAATGTCAATCTAATTACATAAATAAATTTTGATTTATTTGCACCCTGAATTTATTTATACCTTCTTCGTAATATATAACGAGTCTAACTTTTTCATCACCGGACATAGTTGTGTTTATGTTGCATTTAGTATTTCTTAACAATTTAAAAATGGGAAAACAGGAAAATGGCTTACGTAGCCAATAACCAGCGGGGGGATTAAAACAAAACATGGAAACGCCTGAATTACCAAAAAGGAAAGAAGAAAAAGAAGGGATCAATCAATTTTGATACCTTAAATGTACAGTTGAATCATTGTACAATTCACCATTTTGGCACAGGTCCCCTAGGTTAGAGCATTTTCGATGTCAATGGATTTTCCCCACCACCACATCCGATGTAAGAGCCAAAAACATATTTGTGAGGGTGCCCTCATTTGGGTTGTTTCCCCCTCATTTTCCCTTTTCTCTTTTTCACTCTCCTTTTTAACCCTAACATTATAAATGCTCTTAGAGCCCCACCAGAATGTATGTGACTGTGTGCACTGGAGTTGCTCGTAACAAAAAAGTGTAAAGACAAAATAGAAAGGTAAATGAGTTAAACACATTTATTTATGAATCAGGGGCATAGCCAGGAATTATAGAAGGGGGAGCCGAAACTTGACAAGCTCTAGCCGAAATACTAAAAAAAATTTTTAAAAAATATTTTAAAGGGTAAAAAAGAAATTTTTTAGAAAACAGAGGTAGCCGGGGATCGGGGTGGCCATCCCCCAGCTACGGCCCAGTTTATGATTATATATTCTTGATGCATATCACGTGATTCGTCAAAGAGTTCATTTTTTTTTTTTTTTTACATTACAATGAGATTGTTTGGGGGGGAGGGGAATCGAATCCTTGATTAAAAATGTAAACAACTAGCACGGATGCCACTAGAATACAAAGGTCTTGATAATTGGTCAAAGAGTTCTAGGCTTTCAAGTTTTCACATCATTTGACAGTTGGTAGGCCTCTTCTTAAATTAAAAATGATCTCTCATTATACATCTGACGAGATAGTACCATAAACGTGCACATTGTGGAAGACCTCATGTGAATTGTCCGTTGATCTCCTGTAACGTGTGTCTGGCGGATATAGCGGGAAATCTGTACTACTGCTTACTGTGCAAGTTTGTATTTCCATGCTAATGTTTATATAGTAACATATATGGGATAATTTGCATTAAATTTTACATTTAACAAGAAGGAATTTTTACTTAAATGACCAAGTCAACAAAAGTCTTTATTTAAAAGACCAAGGTTTGAAAACCTTTGTGTATCTAACGACAATTTTGACAATAAAAAATATAACCAATTTTATTGGGAAAATTACCCTTTTACAACAATTCTCTTGTATGGCAGAAAGCTTTCAAGAAATATTACAACAAGTGAAAAATCTACCATTTGTATATACTTGTGCATACTGTGTTGTCATTACTGACCATATAGGATGGCATAATCAAAGAATTGTTTGGTACCAAGAAAGGTTTCAACAATCTATATTTTCTGGAGTTGCTCCAAGAGCAATTAACGGTATTATTCAGCACGGTCAAAACTTAGAACAGCACAGAGAAAATTACATACATGATTTCATTATACATTGTGCTTTAAGACATCATGGAAATTCAAACATATCAAGAAAAATTAGAAGAGTTATAAAGAATTTGCTTTATATGTCTAACATGCATATAACAGAACAAGTATTTGTTTGCTTGGCAAAGAAGACATTAGACAGATAAAACAAAAGATAATTTTTCGGACAGGGAAAATCTGTACTAGGTTAACTACTGGAGCTATTAAAGTTCAGTTTAAAAGCATACTATCAGCCCATTTAGATCAACTAATCAAAATGGCTATAGTTGAAAATTGTATTAAAATCCTACTGAACGATGCTTGGGTATAATTCAAGGAAATTTAGCTTGTGGAAAACCACAATTTACCATGCAACCTTAAATTTCTATATCACTTCATGACACAGATTTTAATAGCATATTATCATTTGTTTATGATTATTGTAGGAGAGATTTTGTTAAACCTAACAATGCACCTTTCTCCATTAGCTATCTTGTCAGTTATACTATTCATAATAGCCATAATAATGCTGTAATTGAAGGAGACATACGGATAACATATGAACTAGAGTTCATGAATTATCTTGAGGTAAAGAAAACTGAGTTTGATATTCTTACTCAACCTAACAATAAATGGAGTTTAGATTTAGGGCCAAAACCCTTAATCAAAACCAGGACATGCTACTTCTAAAAAGTGAGTCGAGCATAGCTTCTTTAAAGAGAGGGGATAAACAAAAAGAAAAAATTAAAAAAAATGAGTCCGAACTAGCTATAAGTTTGGAAGAACTCCACCAAAAAATTGATGAAATGAGCAAATACTTAAAATAAGTTTCGATTCATGACTGAAAATATTAAGATTAGTAATATTTATGATGAAGTCAAAGGACTAAAAGAACATGTTACTGATCTTAAGGCAGAACTTGACTTAATAAGGCAAGATGTAAGAACTATCACACTAGATCTCAATACTGTCACGCAAAGAATAGCAGCGGTTATTACTGCCACTATTAAACAGGAAATAGCTGGAAAACAACTAGTCTCACAGCCTCAAGTCACATCAACTGTCGCCCTCCCACAGGAAATGAGACATTTTGAACAATTTGAATCGGAAACTTCAAATTTGGGAATGCTTACAGGTATCTTTAAGTATCCTAAATGAAATTTCTCAAGAGAAAAATAGAAGAGGATTACCAAAATGGTAATGACCTCAGTACACTCAATGTTCTCTTATCTTTTGAAGATGAACAATTAGAAAGAATTACATCTTATTGTAAACAACTAACTCTTCTTGAAGAACAAGAAGAATTAATTTTCTCTATTAAACAGGAAGAAGAACCTAAGGAAGAAACCTCAGAACCAAATAAGATTAAAGCAACAATCCTATAAAGACTTACAGTTGGTACAACTGGAGGAACTGTTATAAGTGATTCTAGGGTCAAGGTAGAATCACAAGAAGAACCATCCTATTCAAATGAGATGGAAGGAAAAAGAGTTATTGCTAATAATACTCCTAGACCATCTAGAGGTATTCAGGTAACAAACTCAAGAGAAAAATTTTCCTTTAAGTTTTATCCCTAAAACTGTAGGACATACATCAGAAATTTTAGACCTTAATTGTGTTACTGATACTAGGAAAGCAATTAAAGAATGATTTAGTAATTTAGTTATGGCCATGATTGGGAATCCACAAGCTAACTAAGGAAGAAGTTTCAGCTTGGAATTATCTCAAGGCATCAGCTAGAGGAAATGTTAGGAATTTCTTAGAAACCATAACTAATGAGCAAGTCAATGCACTTTGGCTTGAAGCCTCGATAGAAAATAAAAAACCAACCTAATATTACTGGGTTTATTACCAGCATTATTGAAAAAATCTTTCAAATGTTTACTAGACAAACTTATACTACATACCAATCAACTTAACCCGCAGAAAAAATTAAAAATGCTAAAATGCAACTTGAAAGGATTCAAATATGTGATTTGGATTACTTTGATCAATACCAATGTGAATACCATGAATGGTTATTCTTACTTGGTAATCTTAATGAATTCTCAGGATATGTTGAGAAGTTTTTGGCAAAACTACTACCTCTACATAATAATGAAATTATTAGGAGGTTTAATGAAGCTATTAACCTCCAAACAGGAGATAAACTTCATCCAACCACTAAAGGATCCATCGGATTGGCTAATACTACAATCAAGAATTACATGAAAGAAATTTGCAGAGGTGTTTATTTCAATGGACAAATGAAACAAATGACTCAAAAGAAACTAAAAAAAGGTTTTAGTTGTGATCCATTCATGATGTGGATGCTACCTGCCAACCGGAAAACCTAGAAAACAATTTCGAAAGAAAAAGAAATATGTTTTCAAAAAATATAAGAAGCAATATAAGAAGAAATATTTTTATAAAGGAAAATATTTTAAAATGAGGGGGAAGAATGATCCTAGAAAAACAAAGACAAAAAAACAACTACTTCTAGAGGAAAGTATTGCCCTCTAGGAAAAAGAAGAACTGCAGATGCTTGATCTGTAGTGAACAATGATACTATGCAAATAAGTGCCCAGCCAGAAAGGATAATGATCAACGAGTTAATCTCTTCGAGGAATTTGCTCAGCAAGGATTCTACCCCGTAGAAAATCCAGTGATCAATAAAGTCTTTATTACCTTACAGAGATATCTTTCGAAGACACTTCCTCAGAATCAAAAGATGAGTAACTTCAAACCAGGTACCAAAACATATGATAATATTACTAACCCCAATTCAATTTATATTTCATGTAAATTGAATTTTGATGGTTATCACAAATATACCATAAATGCTTTTGTTGATACAAGAGTAAGTATCTGTATAGCATAAAGATGGATTATACCTAAAGAATATTAGGTAAATTTTGACAGAACAATTAATGTTAAAATTGCAGATAAGTTGTTTGTAAAAGTTAACAAAGTTGTCAAAAACACAGACATAGAAATAAAGGACTTAAGTAACAAGTCTTATTATTTCAAAATTCCATATTTTACCAAAGTGAAACAGAGATAGATCTTATTCTTGGTAACAACTTCTATTTGTTGTATAAAAGATTTATGCAGGATTTAGATGAGATTAGCTTCGGAATACAAGGAAGACAAATCTGGATAAAAAAAACAACGTTATGCTGTAATATTCAATCATCTCTAGAATAAATTCCTTGAAATGCACAGAATCAGAAGAAAAGAACAACTACCGGTTGTTAAAGGACAGAATATTGTACCAAACAGAATGGTCAATATTACCCAAGAAGAAGAACAAGGATTTAGGATAAATTCTCTAAGAGAACAAATCCTAAAGACTTTCAAAGAATGTTGTTTAGAAAATCCACTTGATCCAGTTTAGAATAAAGGTAATATGACAGCAACAATTGAACTTAAAGAAGACTTTAAAGGTAAGTTAAGAACAAATGCAATGTGCTATTCTCCATAAGATAGACAAGAATTTGTAGAAAAAATTAAAGAGCTACTAGACATGGGAGTCATTGAACCCTCAAAGTCTAGCTTTTCTTCACCAGCCTTCATGGTAAGAAAAGAAGTAGAAAAAAGAAGAGTTAAAGCCATGATGGTAGTCAACTACAAAGCAGTTAACTCTGCTACTAAAGATGATGCATACACTATCCCTAATATGACAAGCCTTTGTATTAATAAGAGGAAAACATGTACTTTCTTCTTTTCATTGTAAATCTGGATTCTGGCAAGTGATACTTGACCTAAAATCTAGACCTATTACTGTCTTTAATTGTCCTCAAGGACAATACCAGTGGAAAATGGTTCCATTTGGCTTAAAAAAAGCCCCTGAAATCGTTCAAAGGCATATGGATAACATTTTCAAATAACTACGAGAATATTGCTGTGTTTACATATATTCTACTATTTTCAGATAATGAAAATGATCATGAAACACATGTGTTGCAGGTTTTGCAAACTGCAAAACATGCTGGAGTAGTTCTTTCTAAAAACAAAGCAAAACTATTCAAGAAAAAAATTAAGTACTTAGGGCTAAATGTTGCTTATGGATATAAAGTACTCTAACCTCATATACTTAAGCACATCAATGAAATTTCTGATGAAATTCAAGATGTTAAACAATTGTAAAGATTTCTTGGATGTCTAACATATGCTCAAGATTTTATTGGTAGGTTGGCAGAAAAGAGAGCACCACTTCACAAGAAGTTAAAGAAGAATGTGCCCTAGAAATGGACACATACCGATACAATATATGTTCAAAAGCTGAAAAAGAGTTTGACAACTCTACCATCTCTTTATCATCCTACACCAAATGATAAGATAATAATCGAAACTGATGCGTCAAAAGATTATTGGAGAGCAGTCCTTAAAGCAATACCTGCTTATAAGGATGAAGAATATTTGTGTTGATATGCTTCAGGAACCTTCTAAAGAGCATAAAAGAACTACCACATAAATGAAAAGGAAATCTTAGCTGTCAAAAAAGCTATTAAGAAATTATGTGTTTACATGTTTAGCAATAAATTTCTTGTTAGAACTGATAGCTCTACTTGTAAATTATTTATGAAAACTAACACTTTTACAGATTATAAACAAGAATGCCTTGTTAGATGTCAAATGTGGTTTAGTCATTATATATTTGATATTGAAATTATTAAAGGAGAACACAATTATTTAGTAGACTCTTTAACTAGAGAATTATCTGTTGCTTCTCTTGCAGGTAAAACTTCTGATTATGGAAGAACTGTACATCAAAATCCAGGACTTAGAATTTCAAATCCAAGAAAAAACAATGGAATTAACATTGCTGAACACAAAGCTTGAATTCTACAAGCAACAAGATATATCAATGCCAGCAGATGGTAAAGAGATGCAAGCTGTGGAAAATCCACAAAAACTTGATACAAAGAAGAGTATTATCCTTCAAATTGAATCCAAGGCCCAAGAGCCAAAGACCCATGCACAAGAATTTAGGCCACAACAGCCTAAACTCAAGTCCGGTCAAATGGATATATTGGACTTATCATCTGTCCAAAATTCTAATTCATTAGTATCTTTTGATCTTTCTACAGGGAACAAGAAAGTTTATGTGATCTTTGACAGCCAAGATCGCGGATACTATAAAGAATGGAAAATAGCGGAACCCAAAGTTAAAGGACTTCCATTCAAACACAAGTCCTTCAAAACCTTTAAAGAAGCCAAAAAAGAATACAATTAGTATTGGAAAGAAAAAGGTCATCAAGTAAGCCCAAAGCTAGTCCAACACATTACTGATTCACTAATGTTCCCATTGTTCCCATCAGGATTCAGACCCAGATGGCCATGTGGAACACAGGCAATCAGATCACCTAAGATCCAAGGTATGATCGAATCATATCAGAGGTTAAGAAAGAGCTATGATGATGTTCTCAAAGCCCCTAAATCTATACCAAGCAGATTGGTCAACCTTAAGCCTGAAAAAGAAGAAATTAGTGAAAAGGAGGCTTCAGTAATCAAAGCACAATTCTCCAACTTTGTCAGTCTCGATGCAAAAGCTAGAGCAATTAGAGATGCTACTTCGAAGTACCCTTTTTTCAGGAACTTGTGAAGAATATAGAAAGTTTATATTTTTTCAAGGAACAACACCAGAGCTTGTAGCAGAATCATTTAATTATGGTTTGATCAAGTTCATATTCCTCAATCAGGATGCCAAAGAAGTTTCCGCATTAAGTCCATCATTTATGAAATCAATTCTCAAATGAAAAGCTAAGGTTCTCAAAACCAATGAAAAGACAATTTCTTATCAATAACTAGTACTATTCCATTTTGGAATGAAGATAACATTTACAAAGGTTATCATTTACAAAGGTTCTCAAGACAAAGTCTTGGCAACACCTGTTGTCAAAGAACCAATCCAGATTTTAGGAGAAGTTCTGCAGACATGGAGATCAAAGTCATTCAGATCCTTCTTGCACAAAGTTAAAGGGATTAATGCAAATTCTAAAATTAAGGTAAACCACACATCCAAGTTTATCTTAATGACTTCCTCAACCAGGAACCTTGTGGAGGAAAAAGATGCAAAGAAGATTGTTATCTTTGAAAAACCATTCTATCTTGATGAATGGAATGGACCAAACCTCGAGAAAGGACAAATGTGTAGCTCAATCAAGAACGTGCTAGGGACAAACCATGCATGTGGCCATTGTAATAAAGGAAAAGGAAAAGTGGAAGAGTATGTATCAGAACAGCCAGAGAATGCATTTGACTCTGAATAACGTATGCAATGACGTCATTGCACCAACACTTCGCAAGATATTATGGTGCCGACTCTCCTTTTACTACAGAAGTGGGAAACTCTCCATTATGAAAGTAGATGAAATAATGTAATGCGAGGACCCCTCTTATATAAAGTAAATGCCCTTGTATCTATAAAAAGAGCATTACTCAAAGAGAAAGAGCATTCGGAATCCAACTATCCTGAGCTCTCAGATAACTTTCTTATGCTTTCCAAAAATATGAAAGCTTGAAGCTTTCTTGTAGAAATCTAGGGCTATAGCCCAACTATGATGTAAATTAAATGAATAAGGAAATTATTATCCTTATTCCTTTTTCATAAACAAAAAGTCTATTTCCTGAAAACTTTGCCTTTAAAGATTCGATTTCCCTTCCATGTGTACAGATCAACACTTTGTCCATTGTCATTGCCTTGTTTGTTATTGTTGATAGAAGATCTTTTGAAGGATTTTTGCCAGAGGACACCAGGACATAGTTGAGAGACACTACCATGGAATTCATCTAAAGAAGAATCAACAGAAGCGCAGTAGACCCAACATGAGAGATATCCCACACAGCAAGAAGAAGGTATAATATAATAATTTCCTAAATTCCAGTTTAATAAACATCTATGCGGCTTAACAACTTAGGTTTCTACTTTATCAAAACTTTAAGGAAAACATTAAAGTATTAAGTTACTTATCAATTATGCTAAATCTAATGCATCTTACAAAGGTAGATTTCAGTCTATCATTATTCACTGTTTTGATAGTAGCAACTATCAAACTCTAAAGCTATATCTCACAATTACTGGCCAATTAGTCTAAAAGTTTGGTTGAGCAGCTATGGATTTCTATCCTTATGATCCCCTTGAATTTAGTGTCGCGCACCCAAATAGTATTGAGCTTGATACAGATCTAATTCAAGCCATGCCTGTTGAAATGATTTCTAGTAATTCATATAGACTTCAGGTTCTAATCAGTCAACCTAATCCAGGTAGACACTCTGAGCAGATTCACTGTGACTCTACTCTTTTCAACCCATATTATCATATGAACATTCTACAACTTGAGCAAAGAATTGTAGAAACTAACCAAATTCTTGATAGACTTTAGCTTAAAAGGCAAAATCTTTATGATTGCGTCACTAAAACTATTATAAGCAAAAGGCTTAATCAACTCACTGGAGAATTAAACCTTATGCTCATCATGGCATACAATAATAGAGAATACACTGATTATGAACTTCGATCTCATCATGTGTGATATTTCTGCTAAATTCTCTTTGCTCTTTCGAAAAGTGAGGCAACCCCCAAAGTGGTATCAGAGACATGAAAAACCATTTTTGCATGAAAACATGCAAAGGGCATTACAGGCTCTATAAAGATGTTTTGGTCCTTGGTCATTTGCATAAAAAACATTTAGGCTATGGTCAAAGTGATAAACCCCCCCCCCCCAAAAAAAAAAGAACACGTGTTTACTATTCTATGCATATTCTCTCACATTTCTGGTTTCTGGTCTAAAATTTAATATAAAGGTTAGCACAATCATTAGGACCAAACAACACATCTACAGGATTCAGTCAGAACACATATCTACAGGATAAGTAATGCATATACATAGATGAACAGCTTATATGAACAAATAACAACATATTTATAATAATCTTTTACTCGATCCAGTTTATGTCAAATTCTTTCAGTTTCCTGAGCCACTTGTGGGCATCTTGTGAAACATAGCTCTTAGATGGTGTCTTTTCCTGGCAATTTACATCACTAGATGCCAAATAATCCATCTTCTTCTCTTTAGCAAGTGCAGCTTGTCTGTTTGGGTGTCTCACCTTAAGTGACAGAAGCCGCGAAACTTCGTGCAGGCCTCCCCATTTCTCCAATGCACGCGCAATGTCATACCGACCTGCAATGGACAAGGGCTTCATGAAATAAATGAAATAAAAAATCCATTCTTTCTTTTTTTCCCTGAATATGCAGGTTTTGTTCTATGCCTGAGAACACTCTTTGCCACCGTTTATTAGGCTCATTATAAGATTTGACGGTTTACTATCCACTCTTGGTAAATCATCAGTGCTCAGAGATGATCTTATCACTAATATATAGCCAAAAAAACCATTCAAGAAGGTTGAGATTTCAGATAGTTTTCATGTGTGCAATCGTGGAGTTTCTTTTTTCAGTGTATATGATGATTCTGCCTAACCCAAATTATGAAAGACCTATTTATAGAAGTCTACATGGAGAATGAAAATCCGTTTACAAGCCTGCCATGCACGTGGCAGCTGTGTCACCTCTGCTGACGATGGAACCGGCTTGCTAAAAATGTTGGGTCAAGCTAACCCCTTACCCCACAGTGACAACTCTCATCATAAGCATCATCAACTGATACTTTAGCAGGTATGTAATTCTATCATGAACTTCAGCATTGGAAAAAGATATAAAAATAGACGATTTTCCAGAAGTTTTACAATTTAAAATACATGATAGGAGATTCATACCGGCACGTTCAAAAGATTTTCTGCTGGGCATGAATGATGGATCCATTCCCCAGTTCCCCTGAAACCGACTTATCTGCAACAAAGAGAGAGCGCACCACATTTTTACATCGTGGAGTATGAGATGTTTCATTTGAAGAAAACCTCGACCATAATTTAGCTTTTAGTTTAGGCTATAACTGACCTCTTCTTGCAAATTTTCAAGGTTGTCCCAATAACCTTTTGGTTTGCGATGTTTGTAAGCAAGGGAAAGATTCATCAATGTTGCAATTCTTCTAAATCCTCGCATTCGTGTTACAGCCTTCTCAATGTCCACTCTCCCAAGTTTACGAAGTTGCTTTCTCATTGGCATAAATCCTTCCTGTCCATGTTCGGAAATGAAGTTCAGAAGTTCAGATTTAAGAACTTCGATATCCCTCTGCAAGCCTGGAACCTTGGATCTTTGGCTACATGTATCCGAACTTCTGCTATTAGTATGCTCTGTTGGCTTACTAGAATTGTTGAAGCTGCTATTGCTCGATGAAGCCATTTGTTCCTCTACATAAGCATCGTGATTGTTCATCTCCCTATAATTTTCGACCTCCATTTTCTCGACATGATCTCGAATAGCACACAAGTTTGAAGGGAGATCTTCATATATGACCTATAACATCCATAGAATTGTTCAATTATCATTAACAAATGAAAAGAATCTGCATATCAAGAGAGAAATATTACTCCAAATGAATAGAAGCAAGCACAAACCTCTTCCATAATGACTTCAGAAAGAAATGAGTTCTTATGCATTTTTGACTCAACCGAGTACTTTAATAGTGTGTGGTGACTCCCTAATTTCTCCAGGTTCCACTTTCCGCGAAATGAATCAAAATCGCCCTCAACCTGCTCAAAGCTAATCTCCAGATCGGACGTTCACATAGATCTAGGACAACACGAGCATGGAGAACCATATATAATAGACCCTTGCATCCTTCCTGAACAATCAAAACCATACAAATTACTCCAAGTTGACACAACTTCTCAAGATATAGTTTGCTGCAAATTGTAGAACAACAACATTCTGACAACTAAAGCAATAATTCTGAATGTTAACTAAAGCAATAATTCTGATCACGTAAGTTCAAGACAGAAAAATATGATTACTTCATCTCATAGAATATTCTATCAGAAAGCACCAAATTGTTGCAGCAAAGATACCCATAATGACGTTGCAAAAGAGTGTCTGAATCGGGAGATGTACCTGAAGAATGCGAACTTTGTGATTTTCTCGGGATAAAACCTTGCTGATAGCTAAATTGGGAACTAACCTGCAGAAGTTTTAGCAAAAATTGATAGAAATAAGAATTTCCAAATTTATTTGCTGAAAAAAATAGCTCAAAACTTGTTAAACATTTTCACATGTACAAGTCCTCCTATTCACATATGACGAGACCTCTAACTCAAACATGGATTTAAATCGTCAGAAAATAAGAACACTCCACAACATTGTAATTCAAGAGTTTCTATGATTGTTTAAGATAGAAATATGTAAAAAATTACTTAGGCATACAAAAGATTAAGCATATACGGTAACCACATAGAATCTCGGTCAAGTACACAAAGAAAAAGTTAGATTACTTACTCAGGGAGACTCTCATAAGCAGTCAAAGTATTCCAAACCTCATGAACAGGAGCTTTTACTGTTATACTAGCAACAACGCAGCGATGAACACCTCCATCTTCCTTCACCCAAATTGAATTCATCAGAAGACTGCTAAAATTTCATTGTTTATAGGAAAAAAAATCAAGGTACAGAGTAAAAGGTCAATCAGTTACCAACAAGCCGTCAAATCTACGGAGATGAACTTCGTCCACCATGCATGGCTTTTCTAGTTGACAAGATTTCCCAAAGATTCCCCATTTACTATTTAATTCACCTGAAGGGGACAATGGACCAAAAGTAGCTTTCGCGAACTTCTCTTCTTTTTCTCCTGCCGAACTTTTTTTCAGTGGCGTAGCAGAATCAATTTCTACACTTCGAAGAGGAAGAGAACTGAGAGATGATTTACTTAAGGAGCTGTGAGAGATTAACACATTCTGGTTTCCCTCAAAATCACTTTCAGATCTACAAGCTAATGCTTGAAGATTCACAGGAAGATCTGATCTGATAATCCTCTCAAGAAATAGAGCAGGGAAGTTGAATCTCGGTATTACATTAACTTCATAGCTTAAAGTTGTTGTTGAACTCCTGCAGTGAAAAGGGTGGATAAAAGTAAGAACAATATTGTTAACATACTCAATAAATCAGATAGGATCATAGGAATGTAGAGCATATATGCCGTAGAGTGAGTGAAATGATGAGATTTTTCCTGTTGACTTTCCAAAGGACTAACAGCACAAGAAATGTGCCAATAGAAACATGGGCTCTCTCTTGCAAGAAGATAGCTCCTACATCTCAACATCTCTACTCGAGGTAAATTGGCCTCCTTATCTCTTGGCAGTACAAATGAATTTAAATATGCCAATGGTAATATCGAACAAAATTAAATGTTCAACTAGAAATTGTGACTACAAAATAACTTAAGCAAAAAAAAAAAAAAAAAAAAAAAGGAAGGGGTAAACCTACACTTTGCAAGATTTAACAGACCACTTGCCCTCAAACTTCTTGAAATCTCCATCTGCCATTGAAAAGCGGAGTTCCCAATCATTTTCCTGTATAAAAGACAAACCATTTATATCACTAATGCCCCCCATAACCGAGTTTGTTGTAAGAGTGTATAATAATAGGAATTCAAGTTTCAGACTCTGATCATAAAGCTCATTTACAATAACCACTAATTATAATTCGAATAACTTAGAAATTGAATCAAAAACCCTTACAGAGTTGGCAAATTCTTGAAGATCCAATACAACACGAGCTTCTATGTGCCAATACAAAGCCCTCTGTAAGCCTCTCTGCTCCAACCATATCCGCCCAGGATACGGGCAAGGAATTCTCTCACTAACATACAAATAAACAGAATGCACTCAGCCAACCAACAATAACAATGACAAGACCAAAAATTGATAAACCTATATCATTTCTCCATAATTGCTATATTTTACCACCACCCACCATGTAATACCATTCTGCTCAGGATGTTCTTGAGTTACTGATAAAAATTTCCTCATAAAATGGAAGCTCAGAAGATTCTTCAGAACACTGATTCCCTTATAAAATTAACAAAATTTTGCACATTGGTGGTTTAATGAGGGAGTGTAGCAAAAAAAGGTTCAGTGATCCGTCACTTCTTTTGAGAAGCTGGGAATAGAAGACACTTATTTAAACAAAATTAAAATGAATAAAAGCATCTGAAATCCAATGAGTAACAAAATTAAAACTTCGCACAGGGAAAAGGAAAAAAAAATATGAAGGGGGAAATTGCAGAAAGATAAACTACCTGCTAACAAGATTAGGAATGAAATCAGCAAGCCTTTCATAGTCAGTGAGAGCATTCCATACAGCCTCAACATCTGCATTGACAGTTATTTCACCATTTATTCTGCGCTCTCTCCATGAAATCACTTCCACTGCACATTGCACCTTTCTGTCTCCCAGATTCACCACTTCTTCTCCCACTTTTTCCTCTATTTCTTCTCCTTTAATCTTTTCCTGGGCTCTGTTTTTACCATGGTTCCCGTAAGAATTCTGAATCTTGGATTCCAATCTCTGCCATTCTGCATTAGAAGAAGAAGAAAAGACAATGCATGTGTGGCGTTGAGGAGACTTGCAGTGGTGAAACCTTAGATACTCTTTATGGCCTGTATTTAAAGGGGATTTGAGACTGATGGAGGCACAGTAACTCGTAGAGTTGCTGCTGTTCATGGAGGGAGCGTGTTGGTGGAATCAGTGGAAGGGAGAGTACCGGGGAGTGGCGGGGAGGGTGTTATATTTTCAGACGGTTGAATTCTTGACCACCAATTCTCCATTTGGCGTTTCATGTAGGGAGATATAAGTGGCTTAGAATTTTTGAGTGTTTTTATATTTATATTTCATTTCGTCATATACTAAAAATAATTTTCATTTTATATACTAAAACGTGGCGCAATAGCTTGAAGCGTACAAGTGAGAGGTCTTGGGTCGGGTTCAAACTAAATATACTTCCTTTATTTCCCCTCCTCTAGCCCATCTCCTCCTTATATAAAAAATAAAAAATAAAAAAATAAAGAAAAAAAGAGAATATATTTTAATATTAGATCATGTATTTTTTAAAGTTGGATAGATAAAGGGGTTGCCTAATGGATAAAGGCATAACTCGTTACTTAGACTACTAGGGTTGGAATCTCACACGCCATTCCCTCCACTCCCTATGAAATAACCACAAAAAAAAAAAAAAAAGGATGATAGTTGAAAGTCAGAAGTTAAAAAAGGGAAAAAGAGAAAAAAAAAAGAAGAGGAAATTGCAAGATATTACCGCTTTTAAATTGTCATGTGTAGAAGTAGACTACTTAATAAAATTATGCAAAAAAGGGTAAATTTCTATTTTTTAGATACAAATGACTGTGTGAATAGTTTGATACCAGTTTTATCCTTTTACACAAATGCCCTGTGAAATCTACTTTCTTTCTACTTCGAGTTAATTTCACAAATCGTCCTCAACCTCTGAGTTAATAATCAGTTGGGTCTCTAACTTTTTTTTGGGAGCTCTTGAGTCTTAACCTTTCATAAATTCGCACGATATGTCTTTTTTTAGAGATTCCGTCAATACTGTCGTTAACTTTCTAGTAAAATTACCGTTATACCCCTTAACTTTTTAATTTTCCAAACAAAAGACTAAAAAATATTCAAAAAAAAGAAAAAAGAAAACACCAACCCCCTCCCCTATCAAGAACGGCCGCAAAAATGGCAGTCGGAATGCTGCCAATTCCGGCGGCCAAAAAAAGGAGGGGTGAATCTCTACATTTTGCTGCTGGAAATGGGTAGCATTTTGCTGGTGTTTACTACGTCCAAAATGGTCAGCATTTCCGGCAACAAAATTGTGAGATTCGCCCTCCTCCCTCTCTGAGTGCTGCCGTTTCCGACAATACTTCACCCCTCCCCTTTTTGGCCGTCGGAAACGACAGTATTTCCCGCGGCCGTTCTTGGGAAAGGAGGGGTGGAGTAGGTGTTTTCTTTTTTTTTTTTAAATATTTTTTAGTCTTTTGTTTTTAAAATTAAAAAGTGAAGGGCCAAAATGGTAATTTTATTAGAAAGTTAATGACAATATTGGCGGAATCCGTAAAAAATGACCTATCGTGCGAATTTACGAAAGGTTGGGAATCCAAGAGGTCGGAAAAAAATGTTAGAGACTCAGTAGAATCGTAACTCAAAGGTTATCGAAGATTTGTGAAATTAACCCTTTTACTTATTATAGAGTTCTTAGCCTCGTGCTTTTGTATGACTTATATCTATTTATATTTGTAACACTAAAATACATATTGTAATTGTAATGTAAAAAAATGAAAAGTGTCAACCAGTTTTTAGTTGTAATTAGACAGCCCTGGTTCTATTGTTTTACACATTAAATTAAAAATAAGAACTAGCACCTTAAGTATAACGTCAATAAAAATTCCGAAACGAGTTGCACTTTTTCGAATATGCAAAAAGAGGGGTGTAAAAAGGAAAGAAAACGAAGAAACTATCTACATTTACCGCGTGTAACTATCGACGTCTACAATTCAACTATATATGCATTGTTAGAGTGGTTCCACAAAGATATAATCGTCGATAACCATTAAATGTAAAAATATACAGATAAACTGTATATAATGCTATACTTGCATTTTTTTTTTATCAAACTATCACTTTTGAGAATCACTGTACATAACTGTATACAGATAAAATGTATGGAATGCTTTACTTTTTTTTTTTTTTGACCCTTGTGGCAATATCGATCTTTCATCTTTCATAATTTAAGGAAAGAAGAAAGAAAAAGTATCGTTCAAGGGCACGAACATAATTTGATTCAAAGCTAGTTTGCAGTACTTGCGATGCACGTTAATACATTACATTGTTAGAGAGTTTCCTTTTCAAAAAAATTAATATATTGAAGTCTTATTAATTTTTTTCCTAACAGTATAATTTGTTGTCTGAGCTATATCAAGGTGTGTTTAGTAATTTTCTTGTGGATAGTGCTTAATTTTTTTCTTTAGGGCAAATTTTGCCACTACAAGTTTTTCTTGACACACCACAAATTGAAGACTTTTTCTTATTTACTTACATGCCCATAAATAAAATTACACCACTAATCTTCATTCAAGTATAGTCTACATTATTATTATTATTTTTTATTCTTACACCACATTACTGTCCATCCTTTTTCTTATTTTCTTCCATCCTTTTTCTTATTTTCTTTCCGTGAAACTATAATTGGCTGCTACTTGTTGACAATTCGAGATGTCGATGGATAAATTAAAGACACAAATAATTGAAATAAATCCGATATAAGGAAGTTATGGAGCCTTCCAAAGTTTTTGAAACTTATTGGCGAGAATATTAACGCCCCAAGAAATGCCAGAAACATTCCCAACCTGTACGCATTTCATCATTTGCAATTCACGAAAATGTTACAATTACACTATGTAGTCTTCTCTTCAATTGACGCATCTTCTGGCGCATCCGGCCCGTGCCAATAACCCAGGGCTGAATTTTCGTCGTCCAATGCCCACTTTCCTGAAATTCTACGGTGAGGTCTCCACCGGCTGCGCCAAAACTAGCGCCTTACTCCGGTCGTAAGCTGCAAGGCTGTTGCATTTGATTTCAGGGGAGACACGAGTACTTGATTAATTGTTAATCTCATGTTGTTGGTTTTGGACTGATTCCTTTTCTGCAGTTGGAGTTATAAATTTAGTGGGAAGATTGTGAAGATGCCCGTTGTGCTTCTGGTGTTGTGTCACGAAGTATGAGATATGAGAGGAATTGTGCACCACATTCTTGTTATTTTATTTTTTATTCGTGTTGTATTTGTTTTATAATAATAATATAATCATAATAATAATAATAATATAATGTAAATTCATTGTGTTTTAGCCATTAATTTTCATTCCTAAATAGGGGTGGGTTTAAAATGTAGTGGAGATAAAAATGTGTAGTGGCAATATAATTGTCCTTTTCTTTAACCTTCTTTTTAAGGCTTGCCTTTAATATAATATAGTCAAGGATTCTTTACATAAAAACCCCCTTTTGTAGTAGTATTTTCAAAACTACCTCTAAACTGAAAGTAATTGCAAATATACCATTTTTATTTCAAAAATACCATAACCAAATTTTAATTAAAAATCAATTCTTTATTAATTTTAATTTTACTAAGTATTAATAATTATTATGAATAATAATAATTATAATAAGTCATCACCCTTCTCACCATTACCGCCACTTTCAACCACCAACGGAAACTACGACCACTGGCAACCCTCATGGCGGCGGTGGCTGCCACGACTAAATAAAAAAAAAAGAAAAAATAACATTTAAAAAATATTGTTACCAAAAAATCAAGGGAAAATTTAACATTAACAATACTTTTCCCGTGTGAAAATCATGTTAACTATCGAAATGTAATGTTACCACCGAGAAAATATTGTGATAACAAAGTATAAAAAAAAATAACAAGCCTGTGTTACTACCGGTGCAATGTTACCACAAGGAAAATGCCACAGTAAGTAAAGTAACAAAATAGTAATAAGAAAGAAAAAAAGATAAAAACGTCAGTTCTATCGAGGAAACAAATCTTCGTGGTAAAAGCGGTAACTATGATAACAATCACAAAAGTGTACAGTAACAAAAAAAAATTATACATAATGGTAATAAATAAAAAAAAAAAAGGTAAAGCTCTTATAGTGACAAAAAAAAAAGAAGCAAAAAAGGTAATAAATCATTATACATAATGGTAATAAATAAAAAAAAAAAGGTAAAGCTCTTATAGTGACAAAAAACAAAGAAGCAAAAACACCGTGTGTGAATGACGGAGCAGGTTCGAAGCTTTGAATCGAGAATGAAGAGATTTCAATCGTTTGTGAAATTTCAAAAAAATATAAAATAAAAAAAGGAAAAAAAGCATATTCGCCTAGTATGAAAATCCCAAAAAAATAAATAAATAAATAAATTGGAAGATGGAGATTCAGCCGCTGGAAACGTTCTTGCAGAAATCTCAAATGACAAAGCCACTACTGTGGAGACTCTGCAGCAGCAGTGGTGGGTGACTGCTACGAACATCAATAGTCGCCGCTGCTGCTGTTCGCAGCAGTGGGAGGCGCCTAGGTGGTGTCGCGCAGCTGCTTGTTAGGTGGTTGGAGCGGCGGGTGGTGGGGCTAGGTGACGGGTGGTAGGGCGGGTTGTGGAGGTAGTAGGGCGGGTTATAGAGGTGGCAGTGGTGGAGCGCAGTAGGTGGTGTGGCGGGCCAGCGACGGTGGTTGTTATATGGAATTGTATGTTATGAAGACGGGGTTGTGGGGCAAAATAGGGGCGACAAATATCACATTGTCGCCTCTGTTGATATATGGGGGGGACAAAGTCGCGCCAAGGGCGTCGTCCCAACAGGGTCGCTGCTTTTGATATACTGCAGCAATTGGTCGCCTCTATAGAATTCGTTGTATTGCAACGACAATGTCGTCCCTTAAATGAACATATAGCCTTAAAACTCGATTCATTTAAAAAAAAAAACCCTATAGGACGATCTTGTCGCCCCTATAGATCAATTTTTTGAAAAATTGAAAAAAAAAAGAATTAAAAAAACCATAAATGCACTGGCCATAATTCCCAATTCCTTGGTTGCCATCATTCTTTGCAAATTACAATCCCAAATTCATTATAACTCATACTTCACAAACACAAAGCCAATCTTAAAAAAGATACTGAAATCACAAAATCTAACTCCAACAATTTAAAACTAAACTAAATTGAGCAAAATCATACTAATCAAAACAAGTCACAAAATCTAACTCCAACAACATATCTCTACATCAATAAGAGTGTTCTTATGAACTTAATGATCAAAATGTTCCAAACACGTTATAATAATTTAAGTATACATCTCTCTACTGTATAAAAAGACTCACAACTTGTTCACCTTGAATTGAAGCCCATTTGTTGCTTCCACTCTAGGAAATTTTAAAATCTTCTATCCTTCAATATCTTCCCATCTGCATATTCATACCAGTTGCATTAAGTTCGTCAGAAAACTAATCAAGAAACAAATACAAGGTAGTCTGTCCTTCAATCTCACCCTGAATTGTTTTGTGTATATTGTCTTATGAATTCATTACAAGGTTCAGTTAGTGTTAAATCTCTACTGCTGCTGGTATCAAATACGGCCTTCACTCCTAAGGACTTAAAGAATGTTGTGAGCTTTTTCAAGACCTGATGATTATTGATCATTAGTTAGAGGGAGACAATAACAGCTTTTCCTTTACTAAGGTTAGAAAGAAACTCGTCCAAGCTTTGCTTCTCAAGCATGATAGTCTCTGTTGATGTTATGCATCCACTGCATAACCATAATCAGTATCAGTTCCTCAACTCCCTATCATGGTTATTTAGTTCCAAGACATGATTTAGAATGATAATCAGTAACAATTAAATAATTGTAGTGACTATGTAATTGATTATTAGGTACATCATCTAGCTTGAACCATACATTTGGCGAAGTTAAAAATTCAATCTATTTCACATCAGAAATTCAAAACACTATTATTTGAGCAGGGTGTTTGATTAAACCTACAGGTCAAGCAATCTTGAGTAATGCAAAAGTATATACAAAGCCTAATCTATTTATGCAAACTTATGATCTCACAAAAATTATGCTAAAGGCCCGTAAAAGTAGAAAACTTGAATGACAAATGAAAAAATAAATCTTCATAGATATGGCAACTAAACCAAATCATGAGAGGAATTATACTTTAAAGTTGATTTTTTTTCTTCACTTTTCTCCCTCACCATCAAATCTCAATATGACCCACAATGAAATCTTACAATAATGTCAGAATGCAAACATATTAAAATATATCTTGTTTCCATGAGGACCTATTGGAGTAAATGGCCAAATTATGTAAATATCTTTGAAACTTGTTAGCATCCTTATTAACTAAAACTTAAAATTCTCCCTAAGTAATTGAGGAATGAGTAGCATCATACCCATGGAACTTTTTCCCTACAAGGCTTAAAGAACTACCATCTGTCCATCTGTTGGTGTATTTTCAAGACTTGGTGGTGTGGCGTCCTTCATTTGATTGCCTTTGACGTCTATAAATAAGAAATACCATGTAAACTAACATATAACAAATATTTAAGGAAATAAAAAATAAAAATGTATCTCAACTACTCAGGGCTGAAAGCAATTTTGAAAACATTTTCATTAATAATCTAGAGCGTGTAGCAACGACAAATTAGAAAAATATGAGTCCAAACCTCAGAAATTACCTTCGTAATTATCCAACTATCAGCATTGGAGCAGAGTGAAGCAGAAATATTGCAGAATATTCAATCATCAGTAAAATTGTTACCAGCATTTGTTATTTGAATAGAATGCAGAGAAAATCTTCATCACAGTGGCAAAAAGTATTTGCTATCCATCATTAAAAGGTGCATGTGCTGATGGATTATTCATCTAGAAAAGTTAAAATACAACAAGCAGAAGAAATTCGGAAAAAAAGAAACATGTTAGAAATTATATAGGGCAAATGAAATGTAATTCAACTTTCTGATTCAATATTGAAGCAGCAAGGTCAAAAATCATAGGGTCCTTAGGAATGGCACTTTGCAGTACCCAAATACAATGGCGTAGCCAACACGGAAGGGGGGGAGCCAGAACGAAAACTCAAAAAAAGTCATATATAAGTATGAATTTTTGAAAACATTAAACAAACTCAAGTGCATTACAAAATAATATTCAATAACTCAAAACCTAAAAGTAAGCTGAACGCGACGATTTTTTACATTATTTCATTATCTAAAGTCTAAATTTTATTACTTAAATAATATTTTTTATTCAACTCAACCAACATAAATCAATTTACATTATATCATTATCCAAAATCTAAATTTTAAATCATATCAAGTCATGATGGTTTTAGAAATTCTGGTGGCTTTGTTTTGAGGCTTTTGTTTCTTCTTGGGCCAAAATTTATTGTCTCCCCGAGCCCAAGTCATTGCCCCTAGCCCAACTTCAAATAGACCTGAGCCCAAAGCTTAAAAAAAAAAAAAAAATTTCCTTGGCTATGGGCCAAGGTAGGGGTGGGCCGGAGCCCAGTATGGCCCCCCTCTATCTCCGCCAGTGCCCAAATAGACACAACCATACAACATGACACTAATATAATTTAATGAATAGATCATTACCATATTAAGAGAACTTTTCTCCCCTCACTAGTATTCAACCTAGCAAGATGCTTGTTCTTGTCCAAGACACATGCTTTATCAGTTTTTCTCTTTGGCAATTTCTGTAACTGCATATCTATAAAAATGCTTCAGTATGAAGAAGCCTAAATCTACACCTTTTCCTTTTTCGACATATCCTAGTCCAATTTTGTCATATATAGGTCTTCTGTACTTTAGGACTTCATTCAGCCTTGTCCCTCTAATTGTCAACTGTCTAACTTTTTCATTGGCATTCTCCAAGTCTACAGTTGACTGGTTGATTTGTTCATCTTTTTGCTCAATGGACTTCTATAGGTCTCTCTTTTTATCATAGAAGAATTCCATCATCACTTGAAGTATGTCAGGTTTGTCTTTTTTTGCTGCAAGTTGAGTCTTCAGTACTTCACAGTTTGGGAAGGATATATCCTCACTCGTAGATGGTTGTTCAATGTTAGTGGTGAGGTAGTTTTGTGAACTACTAGCAGGTTTTCCCCTAGAGGTACTGCTACCTTTGGATCTTTTGTAGCTAGTTTTCTGATATTGTTGTTGTTCACCATGATTTTAGTTCTGATTTTGGCTTGAATTTGAGGTTTGTTTTGATTCTTGAAACTCCTACCTCTTTGTTGTTTGCTTTTAAGGAACTTTTTGAATTTCTTAGTAAGAAGTGCTATATTTTCATCATCTTCAAATTCATCCTGATCAGGTTCGAAGTCATCTACCTTGCTTTTAAAAGCTATTCCATGTTTATTATCCATTTTCCTCTTTTACAAATTCAGTTATATATCATCAAGGATCTTACAAGCTCTTCAACTCTCATCTCCTCCAGATCCTTGCCTTCTTCTATGGCTATAACTTATGAAATATGTCAGGCAAGGATCTATGGATTTTCTTTTGCCCAGAGCTTGTGCTTAATTGGTGATTTCACTCAATCTTGCATAGAAATCCTTAAACTCTTCATTGTCCTTCATTATAATTTGCTCAAATTCAAGAGTGAGCATCTGTAACTTTGATGACTTGACAACAGTTGTTCCTTCATTAGTTACTTAGAGAGTATCCCAAGCTTCTTTAGAAATCCTACAAAAAGAAACAAGTCTGAACTGGGTTTGATGTATAAAAGAAAAATAGCATTCAGAGCTTTAGAATCAGTAGTAAATTGAGCAGTAGACTTACCAGAAGCAGTACCATCTATACTAGTGATAGTAGGTGCTGTGTAACCAGAAAAAATAGAAAGCCATGCCCTAGTATGGACTCAATGTAAATTTGAATGTGGATTTCCAGTATGCATAGTTGGATCTGCCTAGAATAGGTAGTCTCTATGCAGAAGATGTATCCATGCCTAAATAACATAATCTCCCTAATACTTAAGTGAACCTGCTCTGATACCAATCATAGACACTGGGTTATCTAGAACTTAATCAGAGTATGTCCTACCTAGCTACTTTGTTTATTCTTCCAGTGTTGTTAAGCACGAGACCTAGATATGTCTAGCTCATGTATGAATGCAGAAACGAAACTTAACACCAGAATTATTGACGTGGAAACCCAAAAAGGGAAAAACCACAGATACCAATGCCATAGGACAAACAATCCATTAACTCTTGTGAAGGTTTAGTACTGAGAAAAGAAAGTAAGTGATATTACAGTATACAATTAACACACAAAAAGAAAACTTATAAAAGAACTCTCTTTTTTTTTTTTTGCCTTTTGTTGTGTTGACAGCTCCTGTTGCTCTTCTTCTTTCTCTATCGTACTTCTCTCGAAATGTATATCATGCTCCTAGAGATCTCACATACTCATCATCAGATACTTGAAACTCCTAAACCCTGCAACCTTGAGTGGAATTTCACTTGTACAATGTTGGTTACCTACCAACCTAACTCTAGGGATGCCAAATGAGAATACAAATTAAACTCATTGAAGATTGATTTGCAAACGCCAAGGTCTACTCCGAAGTCATGTGTTCTCTCTTGAGTGAAGATGAATTATGCTTTGAAATCCCTGACGCCCATCTCTTCACAATGAGAGAATAAGTCACCTATAAATAATAATCTTTGGATCCTTGTACAAGACAAGAGAAAAGGAAACTATTACTTATATAAGTTAAACCTAACAAGAAAAGAAAAGTTATTAGTATATGTCAATATTTCCATATCTTCTCTTGCAAGTAGAATAATCTTAGCATAAAAGAATTAACACTAGATAAATATGGTAAGTAACATTCTTATGCCTAGCTTAAGAAATTTATGTGTATCTTAGCATCCAGGAAAATAACCACATGAAATTTACTTTCTTTTTGGCCAAGAATAAAATTTGCATGCTCAGAAATACTAAGCAACTCGACACACTTTATGCAAATAATGAATAAATAATTTTAGACACTTAATGAAAAATTAATATTGCCAACTTAACAATTTTTTGTACTAACACTCTCCATTTGTTTTGAAGAGTGAGACAACGTCTGTCCAAACCCCATCTAAGACATTTTTCTAGTCAGACGATGACACGATGGCAATGAAAGAACTGGTACCAAAGGATTGTTGATGAAGCTGTCTACATATGAAGTTGGGAGAGTTGTGAAGATTGAGAAGTAGGTTGTTTTGTGGCGATCCGTAGTGCTATGAAGGATGGTCTAATGAAACTGGAATTTACAAGACTGTTTTTTTCTTTGTTTATGTTTATTTAGTTGTGGTTTGGTTTTCAAACTCGTTGGTGGTTTTGGTTTGTTAATTTCCTCCATTTGTTTCAGTTTACCTCTTTGTGATATGAAATAACATGTTCTTGAGTAATGTTAAAATGATTTTGATTTGGTTTGAATCTATACTTAATACTAAAGTAGATGAGTTTTATCGTGTCCCGCCATTGTTTTCTCGCCTAAACTCAGGCAGCCTTTATTTTTTTTTTAATTCTTAGTCATTGGAAAATAAATAATAGTGTTGATGAAGCTGTCTACAGACGAAGTTGGGAAAGTTGTGAAGATTGAGTAGTAGGTTGTTTTGTTGGGATTCGTAGTACTATGAAGGATGGTCTAATGAAAATGGAATTTGCAAGACTATTTTTTTTATTTCTTTGTTTATGTTTATTTAGTTGTGGTTTAGTTTTCAAACTCGTTGGTGGTTTTGGTTTGTTAATTTCTGCCTCTATTTGTTTCAATTTACCTATATGTGATATGAAATAACATGTTCTTGAGTAATGTTAAAATGATTTTGATTTGGTTAGAATCTATACTTAATACTAAAGTAGATGAGTTTTGCCGTGTCCCGCCATTGTTTTCTCCCTAAACTCAAGCAGCTTTTTTTTTTTTTAATTCTTAGTCATTGGAAAATAAATAATAGTAATAATAATATGCTGGTCCACAGAGAATTACTTTCCATGTAACCACACACATTATCAAGTGTAGCATGCCTTATTTTGCAAAGTTCAAGGCGTTGGCATCAGATGTTACACGGTAAACGGTGCCCGAAGCAATAGTTACTATTTTTTTTTTTAAATTTTCTCCACATGCACTAGATTAAAACATACAGCATTTGTTATTTTTTTTCTTTTTGCTTATGTAAAAGCGTTGCATGCATTTTCATCTACTCCAGTGAGATAAAATATTTTTTAGTTTTGAGGTGGTTTTTAGGAAACGAAACTCCAAACTCCTCGTTAAACATGCCAGTAGCTCACGCTATTTATACCTAACAAGGTTAGCAAGCTCGCTTATCAAGTATAGCTTTTTCCAAATTTTAGTTTCATTAGTTAGACAATTAAAAAGCATTCAGAAAATGCCTACTACTATCACATTGTTGAAGAAAATCAACCGTAATCATTTTGACTCGTATCTAAAGCTTTGTTGTGGTAGAAAATGGAGGGTTCAAGGCGGTGATAGGATCGGTCAAAGCCTAGAGTTTCTCTTTATTATAAAGCAGTTAGTGATAAATTCATACTCCATCCATTTGTCACATATGCAATTTTTACTACTGTGCTTATACATGTTTTTATGCTCTTCCTCAACATGGGTGATAGAGTCCAAGCATCTATGAAAGGAAAAGGTATGGAGAGGTTTGACAGTATAACAAATGAGCATGGGTTGTATGTGATTAAATGTCTCTGTCCAGGAAAACAGCGGACTATACCCGAATACCAGCCATGATTTCCAGTTTTACTTTTCTGACAAAACTTACATCGGGAAAATTTCTAATTCAAGGTTTCTCGTGGCAGTCTATCAGCCAAGGCTATTGAATAAAATCCACGAGTTAAATCATTTGGACATAGCACCTCTATTTCAGTTAGACTATTTCTTTGTTTATAATTCATAGAACAACTGATCAAAAGTAAAACTATAACTAACGGTCTGAGTAATCTTTGTAGATGTTGTTGGACGGGTTGTATGGGATAAATAATGAAGAAACCTAGAATGCATATGACAAAGAGTGGTGTAAGACAGTTGGAAATGCTACGAGAGAGGCTATATATTTTTCAGATTTTTTTTAGATTTCATAAAATTACAACTGTTTGCAATGATATATTATTAAAGAGGAGACTACTTTAACACTAAACCTTTATACTCATTGCTCCGATAGAGTTGTAACTATACGACTAGAGGTTTCTTCCCTCCAGATTCGATGTAGTTATGCATTTTTAGGGTATAGAAAAGTAAAGCTAGAAATCATGGCTGGTATTTGGGTATAGTCCACAGTTTTCCTGGACAGGGACATTTAATCACATACAACCCATGCTCGTTTATTATACTATCAAACCTCTCCATACCTTTTCCTTTCACAGATGCTTGGATTTTGTCACCCTATTGAGGAAAAAAATAAAAACATATATAAGTTCAGCAGTAAAAATTGCATATGCAACCAATGGATGGAGTATGAATTAATCACTAACTGCTTTATCAATAAAGAGAAACTCTAGGCTTGGACCAATCTTGTCACCATCCAGAACCCTCCATTTTCTACCACAACGAAGCTTTAGATACAAGTTGAAACAATTATGGTTATGTACTTCAACAATGTGATAGTAGTAGGCATTTTCGGAATGCTTTGAAATTGTCTAACTAATGAAACTAAAATTTGGAAAAAGCTATACTTGATAAGCGAGCTTGCTAACCCTGTTGGGTATAAATAGCGTGAGCTATTGGCATGTTTAACGTGGAGTCTGGAGTTTCGTTTCCTAAAAACCACCTCAGAACTAAAAAATATTTTATCTCACTAGAGTATATGAAAATGCATGCAACGCTTTACATAAACAAAAAGACAAAAAAATAACCAATGCAGTAAGTTTTAATCTAGTGCATGTGCAGAAATTTAAAAAAAAAATAGTAATTATTGCTTCTGGCACCGTTTACCGTGTAACATCTGATGCCAACGCCATGAACTTTGCAAAATAAGACATGCTACACTTAATACTGCATGTGGTTATATGGAAAGTAATTCTCAATGGACCAACGTATTATTATTACTATTATTTATTTTGTAACTAGTTGAAATTCTTATTGCAAAGGTGTAAGTATTCCCTGCACACTGTGGGAAAATTACGCCCTAAAAATGCATAACATTGAATCTGGAGGGAAGAAACCTCTAGTCGTACAGCTACAACTCTGCCAGAGCAATGAGTATAAAGGTTTAGTGTTAAAGCAGTCTCTTCTTTATTAAGGTATCATTACAAGCAGTTGTAATTTTCAAAGTTTCATGATTCGATTTTGAAGGGGTTGGCATCTCAAATATGTTCTTTGCTACCAAAATGGTTGTGAATGCAGCATTGATAGAGGACTTGTTGGCTAAGTTGGTTCTACTTCCTTTCATTTTTTATCATATTACTTTTCTGGTTATTCAAAATTTAACATGCTACATATGTTGAGTAGTCTTTAGCAAAAAGAGTAAGAAATATCATACCAGTCAGCCAAATATCAATCGTATCACACAAGACAGCTATGGAAGAAATAGAAAGTATTATCGATAACATGATAAGACTAGAAGATGTTAGAGTAATATAATGCCTATGAAATGCAAGCCTTTCACATGATTAGTTCTATACAACAACTAGCACTATGTTTAATTTCATTAGGAGCAGTTGGTTTGGGTTATAGGAACCATTTCAGCAATAAAAGCGGAGAACAAATGGTGCTTTAATAGTTGTGTAAAATGCTACAGGAAAGTTATAAGAGTAGGCTATAGTTTTAAGTGTGAAAAGTGCGGTTTGGTCGATAAGAGATAAAGTTTAGATTGATGGTTGAAGTTTGTGACGGGACGAACTCACTACAATTTCGTTTGTAGGACAGCTGTTGTAAGGAGATGGTTGGAGAGAGCACAGAGGAAATATAAAATCATCTAGATGCAATATGTAATGCGGATAGCGTCGATAATATTTTCATTCATATTTCAGTACTGTTTACCATGGTTTCAAACTAAATATTTTGTCCAATTTTTACTTTTTATGAGGGTGCAAAACAGACATTGATCCTATGCTTAAGGGAAAAGGTTTAATGAAACAACAGTTGCCTGATGAGCTATATGACTTAGTTGGGAGGGAACATTTTTTCAAGCTAAATGAGCAAAAAAAAAAAAATTTTGAGGGTGGCGATACTGTACGTTAAGCGAGATTATAATCATGCCCAACTAATAAAAAGAGGGAAAAAGACAGATTTTCTCTACCTTTCTACACACTCACCTATTGCAGATTCAATAAATCACTATGTTTCTTCCATATTTGATAGTAAAAATTTTCATAGCAAGTTAGGCAACATCAATCATTCATCCAAAATATATTCTCCCACAATAAAAATATAACCTGAGCAGATAATCCACTATGTCAACAGGTTTTTCAAAAGAAAATTTCTGTCTAATGAGAACATTGGTGCTGTGACGAGGCAAAGCATTCAGTTAACTATGTCAACAAGTTTTTCAAAATTTTTGGCATTATTTGTAGTGTCAATGCTGGTGTTTGTAAATGCAATAGAAGTACTGCTATCAATGCAAGTGTTTTACATCTAAACAGTCAGATGTAAAACTGTTGCGCAGAAATCTGGAAAAAAATACCTTATTTTCATGGAAGCAGAACCATGGAAAATTTACCAGTTATAGTTTTTTGGGCGGGAAACCTGGAAAATGAAGCTGGTAGTAATGTAGGATCTACAACATGGCTTAGAGGAATCTCAAACCAACATAACACCAGTTACATGAACAAAAGAAGGAGGCAATATGTAATTATTTACTTTCATTCAGTTGATTGAAGTTCCACTACTTAATCCTATATTTTTTTGTTTGTTTTCAATTTTTTTTTAAAGTTCACAATGTGCATGGAGGTGGAGAACCGGGATGGAGGGACACAGTTAATCTACGAAGGCTGAATTCCGGGAAGTATATATTAGGCAACAACGCAATCAGTTCGTCAAGCTATACTTCAAATGTGGGGCCAATAGTGTCAACTCATTTTACTTCATTTGTATCAAATTTAAGGCGGGACATTCCAGGTAACAAATTCATTTTCTAATGTGTTTTCCTATGCTGTAAAATATATTTATAAATTCTCTTTATAAAGTCAGGACACACAGTAAGCAACATTATTAATGTAGGGCAAGGTAGTGGGCAGAATGTATCTATTTTTTCATCTCCAGGTATTATATAGTCAACTATTGTACTATTATGTAATATTGCTCTAATTAATAAGTTTGACGGCCCACGGGGTCTGGAATTATTCTATCAGTAAAGAAAATATTCATGGTTACTAATAAAGCAAGATAGAATAAAAGAAAACTACAAAATCTTTTATTATAAATTCTATTTAAAGTTCAAAAGTGATCTAGAGCATTAAAAAAAAAGTACTTAAAATAGATTTGGAAAATAATTATATTACATAATTATGTGCTCCAGATATGCTGAAAAAGTACCATACACATATTTCGACAGATCACAAGAAAAACAAATAAAAAAATATGGTTTTACATAAAGGCGTCTCTTTCATTTACACAAGCCAGGTCGTCTGATTTCCTATATTCAAATCGCTGTTTCTCAAATCAGCACTAAAATTAGTTCACCCATTTTGCAAAAGGCAGATTTCTATAGATGCCCTTATAAGTATTGCAAATAGAAAAAAATTAGATGGGGAATCAGTTAAATAATGTTGACAAAATAGGTGGAAAGAAAAGATTATCTTTAAATGGTTGTGTATTTCTAATCAGATTAATGGCAAAATCCAAACATAGGCCTCTTGATTTTAGTGTCCACAAATTGTTATTGCCTTGGAATCAAACATATTCAGCTTAACAGTGGTGCACGAGTGTGGTTGACATATTGATGGTGAAAAATTAAGAAGGCGGCTGGGTGTGCTAGGATTTGCAAAATGGAAGTCTAGCGTGAAGGAGAACTGGAACGAAGGAGAAATTTAGGGCTGTGGTTAGGGTTTCCTAGAGAGATGAATGATACAGCCCTTTATAGTGTGTTTTAGGGTTTGTTTATGGGCTGAATGTGGGATGTAATAAAGGTTGGTTGAATAATTAGGCTGGGGAATTGTTGAATTAGGCTGTAAATTAGAAAATGCTAAATTGGGCTCTGATCATTGGGTTGATTTTGCATCATATTAGGTGCGCTCCAGAATTGTTTGTATTTCCTTTCCACTTCTTCATTTGTACAAGATAGTTATAAGAGGAAATTATGCCTCACACCATTTTTTCATGTCTTGCTTTGTATTTGCATGTATATTTTTTTTTGCACTTTTACACTGTTTATTATCAGATTTACACTCCACATTTTTAGGGGTTAAATATTTATTATTAGCTTTATTAATTATTTTATAATAATATCTTGATGTAATCTATCATTTATATTTTACGTAATTTGGGTGTAATTTAATATATATTTTGATCTGATTCATATAGTTTTTTTAGCGTTTGAATTTTAAATTTACTCATTATCCTTTTTTCTTTTTTTCTTTTTAGAATTGACCCTTTTTAAGTAGTTTATTTATCTTTTTAATTAATGAAAATATATTAATTAATTAAAAAATGTTAATATCTACTCATCAGTTGATGCGATATCTGATGATACTTAGCTATGCAAATGTTGGTTGACACGATGACCTTGAACTCGACTGGCTGATGTGCTTCTCTGATACAGAGTTTATATATACTCTTGTTATTGTGGCTTTTTGTTTCATCGACAAATTATTGACCATTGCATACTTTACGACTAATTTTTTTTTTTTTATCTTCAATAGTTTTACAAAACAGATACTCAATTTAGCTTCTTAAAGATGTGGATAGGTTGTTCGATAGCTTCAATACGCTTTACTGATCGATTTTATTTTTGAATTTTAAATATGTTTTTTTATCCTTAAATAATATTTTAATTTGGTTATTTTACATTTCATAAATGTACAAATTATTAAAAATCTCATTATAATATAATTCTAATAGATTTTATTTTTGAATTTTAAATATGTTTTTAATCCTTAATTAATATTTCAATTTGGTTATTTGACATTTCATAAATGTACAAATTATTAAAAAGAAAATACGGAGTAGATAAGTGAAGAGAACTTAAAAGCCAATGTGGGAACTGAAGAGTCTTTTTTAAGATATATTATTATTTAAATTAATAAAGAAATATCTACTGATTAAATATGAAAAATTAAATAGTCATTCTAATATGATACATGGCTATGATGCAACACCCTTGTAATACGTTACTTTGATACGGACCACTACTGTTTATGATTATACTTGTTAGAATTTGCGCAATGCATTGTGATCAATAACAATGGTTTTTATACTTCATTGTCTTTGATATTCATATTCTTCGTAGGTTAGCCAATCTTCTAGTGCTTCTTGTCAATCTTTGAGAATTACTTTGATACATTACTTCGACACAGAGCCTATTAGTTAGCCAATGTTTTACTCTTCTTGAGAGGATCATTTTTTAGCTTGGTTTAAAATATTTTTAGTTAAACAAGGAACATGATGTTTTAAGGTTGCCTTGTGCAGTTGTATAATCTAGTTGAGTTTTGGTTCATCATACCTTTTCACAATCTTCGTTTATGTTTTTGGAAGGCATGTGATGATATTGAGAATGATACGATACGTTGGGGGTGATATGATACTTTTTAGGGCATATATGTATAAATTATTGTAGTTACGGGTACATAAATATGCTCGGCATACATAATTTTGCTTCATTTCTCAACTCTGAAAAAAAGCTTGTTTAGTCAGTTCAAGCACTGTATAAGCTTGTTTAGCATTACTGATATGGTCAACTAATTAACTCACGGTATGTACAGATTGTCTGGAATTAATATATCAGACGCATTATTATTCGTGTACTGGTTTGATACGGTCCACTATAATATCTATATATATATATATATATTAAATGACAGTTTGTCTGACATAATTGTAATTTTGTCTCGCGCAATTAGAAAATATTTCCCGCCTAAAGCTCTGTTTAGCACAATTGCTTATAATGCCATATGACACTAGTTGTTACTTTTAATAAAAAAATTGTTACACATGTAATAGTTAAGGATTGAACTTGTAACCTACATGATGAATAACATACTTTTAAACCATTATGTCAACTCTTTTATTTGTTAATAATTTTCATTTATATATTACTGTAACGCCCCAATCTCTTAAAGTTTGGAACGCTACTAAAAGTCACATTTTCATTTTTTTTGAATTTCACGAGTAAATTTTTTTTATATTGGATAAACTAATAAGGATAGAATATGTGCGGAAACATGATGATCATTTCAATTAAATAATGCCCAAAATACATGTTTATAGTTGTCGACAAAAGTAATTGTTCAAAATATAATACCGATAAAGTATTTAGCAAAAAGGGCAATACATAATCATTTAGTCAAAATATTTAATTGACCCTGCTCGTCGCCTTGACTACAGCCTGCCCCTTAACTTGGAAGGAGGGAAAGTTTGGGTAAGCATAATAATATTATACTCAGTGGAGTAAGTCAATTAATCCATGTCAAACTAAATATGTAATCATAATCATAAACTTTACTCTTTAAACTTTCAAATTTTCAAAGTTGTATTGTGGGCTATCCCAAGGGCCTAATTTTGAACCCTGACCAATTTGCGATCCCTGACAACATACTAGTGATAGTAACCATAATTGCACGGTGGGCTTTCCCAAGAGCCTTCTTTTGACCCCGGACCAATTTGCGGTCTCTGGCAAATCTTTTCATAAATTCAAGTTACAACAATAATCACAGATAGGGAAAATACAGGATTAATTAACCAAAATTTGCACAACGTAAACCCCACCTCAAAAGTCTTGAAAAATGTACTTGTAAGCTTGCTCGAGCTGTGACGCTACTAAAACTTGGAACTTAAAGCATCCTCGTCTAGCAAATGAAAGTTTAAAGTGATTTAGTATGTTTAAATTATCATTGAAAGGAAAATCTTAAACTTGAGGGACCTAATTGAATATTTATGAAAGTTAATGGGTTAAAATTTTAGATTCTTAAAATGTTTAAGGGTCTAATTGATCACTTATAAGTGTTAGCGTTTACAACTAATTTGATTGGTTTATGATTTAGGACCTTATGAAGTAATTAAATTCTTTAGGGGTTAAATTGAACAATTATAACAGTTAGAGGACTTTAATTTAATATGTTTGGATAGTTTGAGGGTCAATTTAAGTTAAAATAAAAGTTCAAGGACTTATATGATTAGAATTGAAAGTTTAGGGACCAATTATGTAATATTTGAAAGTTTAGGGGGCCAAAATTAATTATTTAAAATATTTGGGGACCAACTTTGATTTAAATAATAACTTTAGGGTCAACTTAAATATCTTGTGAATAATTTGGGTCAAGACTCAAGTTGACCATTAGTTTAAGGCCTATTTACATTTCTTTAAATCTTTCAAGGACTAAAGTGCAAAATCCATGGGATAATATTGTAGATCTATTATTTTTTGGGCTTTACACAAAGGAAAAGAAGCTGGGGACGTTCAGAGGGATAGAGGAGGTCTTGGAGCCTTCTTGTGGTTCAAAATCTGGCCAAAACTTTGGCGATTGGAAGGGAAAATAGGTGGAGAAGAGAGCTCTCGACGTGCTCTTCCCATAGAGGTAAGTCTTAGAAAATATAGTGGTGGTTTTTTGTGAAGACACTCGGTGGTTTGGGAATATTCCGGTGAGTACGGTGGGTTTCAAGCCAAAACACTTGTATATTTGTGTTCTTCGCAGTGAGAGGAAGCCATAGACAAAAAGTGTGCGAAGTTTGGAGATGAAATGAAGATGGGACAATTTTTTGATTTTGCTTGCTCGAGTACACGGTGATTTTCAGATTTTTTTCTCCTTTTTTTTTATATATTTGAAATGAGGGAAGAAAGATGCACATATGCATATTTTGGAGTCTTTAGTTAATGTAGTTGATGGTAATACATGACTAGTTTTAAATGTAAGGTAGAAGAATGATTTTTTTGCTTGAGTAAAAATGAAGAAAAAGTGATGGTTACCTTGTTGTTGTTGGATTCGATGTATTGCTTGATGTGTACCTTGAAGTTCTATTGCTAGCCTTGAGTTTGATTGTTTGCAAAAATAAGAAAAATGAGTGTTAGTTGATGGTATTTGAAGAATAAGAAGAAGATGGAGGAGGAGGGAGAGAAGTGGATTACCTTGCTGTTGTTATTAGCTCACAAGGGAGATGAAATGGTTGTGGTGCTTTATATAGAGGTGGTTCAATTCAAAAAGAAAGGACCAAAGTTTAAGAATTTGAAAGTTTTTGGCTCGAATAGGGAATTATTAGAAGTTGACATCTTGCCATATACTTCGAATGTTCGGTTCTTGAAATTAACTCGTTAGTAATTATTTTGATAAGTTTTGAATTATTTTGGTCGACTTGAACTTTTGTTAAGTTACATAGTTTTCGTTCCCATAATAAAATTCGATTAGGCTAGACGGGTAGATAAAAGTTTGAAAAGTCAAAGAAGCCGAAGCGACACGAGTTGAAAAGTCATAAAATTAAATTTTAATTTTCTTGGTCGCTACAACCTTCCCCACTAAATTTAAATTTCATCCTCGTAATTAAACTTACTTGATTAAAGATGTCTGGATATCTATCCAATATATCTTGCTCCTTTTCCCACATAGCCTCTTCTTTTCCATGTCTACTCCACTGGACTTTCACTAGAGGTATATCTTGTTCCTCAAAACGTGTACTTTCCTCTCGAGTATGGCCACTGGAATTTCCTCATATGTCATATCCTTATTAACATCCAATGATGAGTGACTGATCACGTGACTCAGATCATGAACATATTTCCTCAACATCGAGACATGAAACACATTATGCACGGTCGAAAGATCAGGTTGTAAGGCTAGTTTGTAAGCCACTTCTCTGACCCTTTTAATTATCTCAAAAGGTCCAATATATCTTGGCTTGAGTTTCCCTTTCTCACCAAATCTGACCACACCTTTCATAGGAGCTATCTTTAGGAAAACTTTTTCTCCAACATCGAACTGTAACTCCTTTCTTCTCTGATCAGCATATGATTTCTGTCTGGTCTGAGCTTCTTTTATCCTTTCTTTAATTTTCTCTATATCTTTAACTGTTTCTTCAATTAGTTCAGGACCTAAGACTCTCTTTTCACCAGCTTCATCGCAATGCACTGGTCATCTGCACTTCCTTCCATAGAGAGCTTCATAGGGCGCCATATGAATAGTGGACTGATAACTGTTATTATATGCGAATTCGACCAAAGGTAAATGTTTCTCCCAATTACCCCCGAGGTCCAATACGCATGCCCTTAGCATATCCTCCAAAATCTAAATAGTCCTTTCCGACTGACCATCTGTCTGTGGGTGGTAAGCTGCACTTAACTTTAACTTCTTTCCCATAGCAGACTGTAAACTCTTCCAAAATTTTGGAGGTAAATCTAATATCTCTATCAGACACAATGGAGACTGAAACTCCATGCAATCTCACTATCTCTTTCACATACAATTCAGTAAACTGATCCAAACTGACAGTCATCTTTATAGGCAGAAAATGAGCTGATTTAGTCAGACGATCAACTATTACCCATATGGGTTGATTTCCTCTAGTCGATCGGGGAAGTCCAACTACAAAATCCATTGTTACGTGTTCCCATTTCCATTCAGGAATCTGAAGTGGCCTAAGCAATCTTGAAGGGCGCTGATGTTCAGCTTTAACTTGATGACATGTCATGCATCTTTCAACAAAAGAGCCGATCGATCTTTTCATATTTCTCCACCAATAAATTCCTTATAAATTGTGATACATCTTTGTACCACCAGGATGAGCAGCATATGGGGCTGAATGAGCCTCCTCAAGAATCTCTTTATGCAGCGCTTCATCTTTGGGGACACAAAGCCTCCCTTTAAACAACAGAGTGCCATCAGTTGATATCTCAAAACCTTTAACACTGCCAGCAAGTGCTTGATCCTTCAGCTTACGCAAGAACTTATCTTTTCCTTGAGCTTCTTTAATTTTATCCCTTAAAGAAGATTGAACGACCAATGCGGCAATAACTGTAGTTGTATGTCGTGGGGGCGTAATAATCTCAATTCTTAGGTTGGCAAATTCTTTTACTAACTGTTCTTGCTTAGTCAGATGAACGGCTAATTGTCCTTTACCCTTCCTGCTAAGCGCATCGGCAACAACATTTGCCTTGCCAGGGTGGTAGTAGATAGTACAATCATAATCTTTAACCAGTTCCAACCACCTTCTCTATCTCATGTTTAGTTCTTTCTGAGTGAAGAAATACTTGAGACTCTTATGATCCGTGTATGTCTCACACTTACCACCATAAAGGTAATACCGCCAAATCTTCAATGCATGAATTGTCGCTGCGAGCTCCAGATCATGCGTAGGGTAGTTCTGCTCATGCGGCTTCAACTGTCGAGAAGCATAGGAAATCACTTTACCATGCTGCATCAGCACACATCCCAAACCCAGTTTGGATGCATCACTGTATATAACAAATCCTTCTGAACCTTCTGGAATAGACAGTACCGTGTAGAGATCAACTTCCCTTTCAACTCTTGAAAGCTCCTTTTACACTTATCTGTCCACTGAAACTTCACCCCTTTCTTGGTCAACTGCGTCAAAGGCCCAGCTATTTTCGAAAACCCCTCAATAAATCTCGATAATAGCCAGCCAATCCCAAGAAACTGCGTTTCTCATTCTCATTCGAGGGAGTATTCCAATTTGTCACAGCTTCTACCTTGGCTGGGTCAACTTCAAGACCCCTGAGCAGTAACCATATGGCCAAGAAAAGCTATCCGATAAAGCCAAAATTCACACTTCTTAAATTTAGCATTTAACTTCTCCTTTCGAAGAGTTCCCAACACAGCTTTCAAGTGCTCCTCATGTTGCTCCGTACTTTCGGAGTAGACCAATATGTCATCGACAAAGACAATCACAAATTGGTCTAGAAACAAATGGAAAACTAGTTCATCAAATCCATGAAAACAGCTGGAGCATTAGTTAACCCAAATGGCATTACTGTGAACTCGTAGTGTCCATATCGAGTTCTAAATGCTGTCTTGGGCATATCGCTGTCCTTGATCTTAAGCTGATGGTAGCCCGATCTCAAATCAATATTAGAGAACACATAGACACCCTTCAGCTGATCAAACAAGTCCTCAATTCTGGGCAGAGGGTACTTATTCTTAATTGTCAAATGATTCAGTTCTCGGTAATCAATACACATCCTCATTGAGCCATCTTTCTTCTTAACAAACAATACTGGAGCTCTTGAGGGTGACACACTGGGTCGAATAAATCCCTTGTCCAACAGCTCCTGTATCTGCGACTTTAGCTCCTATAACTCCTTTGGCGCCATTCTGTAAGGTGCCTTGGATATAGGTGCCGCTTCCAGTATCAAGTCAATGGTAAATTCCACCTCTCTATCTGGTGGGATACTCTGTAAATCATCAGGAAACACATCAACAAAATCTCATACAATAGGTACATCACTTGCAGTCAGTTCGGACGGCTGTGTACTCACAATACTCACTAGGTACCCCTGACATGTACCTTTCTTCAACATTTTCTGCGCCTTCATAACTGACACAACCCGTGGTACAGTTTTGCCTCTCGTTCTGAAAAAGGAAAACTCATACTCTCCGGGTTTCTGAAAGAGGACTTCTCTATTACGGCATTTAATAGTGGCATAATTACTACTAAGCCAATCCATACCTAGAATAATATCAAAATCTTTCATGTTTATCCCGTACAAGTCAGCCTCTATATTCTTTCCATCAATCTCTAATTTCACAGCTTTAGATATCTTGTTAGTACTAATAGTTTCACCTGAGGGGATACTAACTTCTAAAGCCTCACCTACTATTTGACAAGTATTACCAGTCTTAGCATGAAAACTAGCAGAGATGAATGAATTGGTAGCACCAGGATCAATCAAAACAACAGCAGGTATATTAAAAACTGATAAGATACCTGTGATCACATCATCGCTTTTCTCCTCCTCCTAGTCAGGGCGAAGACGCGGGCCTTTCTCTTCTTCGATGCGTCTGTACTCTTACCCTCTTGGCACTCAAAAGAGTATGGCCTAGCTTCTTACATTTATAGCACATGCCTTTCCCTCGCAGGCACTCTCCAAAATGATGCTTCAAGCAATTCGAGCATAGAGGTTTTTCTTTGGGAGTATCTCAGAGTTGCCGTCAGTTTACCCTTCTTGTTATGGTACTTGCCTTTTCCTTTATGGTGGTTATCCCACTTCCTCTTTCCAGTAGGTTCTGCTGGTTTTGGAGTAGACTGGCCCAGATTCAGACGGTCTGAGATAGCATGTGCCCGTTCTAAAACTTAGGCATAAGTGGTGAATGCTTGAGCGGCCATAATCCCACCAATCTCCGGTCATAAACCCCTTTCAAACCACCTGGCCTTTTTCTCATCAGTATCGACCAGGTGAGGTGCAAGTCTGGATAGTTTTTCAAACTTCCTTTCGTATTCCACCAATGATAAACTCCCTTGTTTGAGTTGGAGGAATTCTGTTTCTTTCTGATCATGAAGGGATTGGGGAAAGTATTTCTGCAGCACCAATTCTTTAAACCTTTCCCAGGTCAACTCATGTAGTTGCGCTTCAGTTCTCGTCCGCGAATACGACTCCCACCAGTGGCTAGCATCCTCTACTAGCATGAACTCGGCGCAAGATACCTTATGAGCATCTGAACAGGCTATGTGTTTGAAAACTCGCTCCAACGTTCTAAGCCATTCTTCTGCAGCTAGGGCACCAGTCTTACCATTGAAAGACGATGGTTTGTATCTGCAAAATTTCTCTATAACCAAGCCTGTGTTGTTGTTGTTATTGTGGTTCGCATGGTTCGAAGGGTTAGTGAATTAGAGGCATCTTGTGGGGTAGATGCGCCCTGGCCTCGGTTAAGCCCTTGAATAGCATTAACCAAGTCTCGTAAAAGGGTAGCATCCGCGCTCACACTCGAAGCTGGCTGGGCACATGGTCGCCCTCGACGTACCATTGCCTAACTCCCAAAACATGCATTCAATTTGGAATTTACTTAAAAGAACCATTACAATACGCATCCACAAAAGACATTAATAAAACATGGCACATGTGCAATATAAGTTAATAACGTCATTACATCCAAGTTTTGACAAACGGGGTAATAAGTTTGCAATATGAGTTCATCTATCACAACCACAAAAGATCCCACTTAATGTCAGTTTAATCCTTAGTCAGCCTACAGGCTCCTAACGCTATTACTCCTCATCGATATCACTCTCCCTCGTATTGCTCGGCCCTTCATCGGCCTTAGTCCTCTTATAAAGGTCTGTCTCGGTTGTGCCCGAGCTAGAAGACATCTCATCATCAGTTGGGAGTGCCATCTCAGAATCTGAGTCGAGTGGCGGAGCATCAGCCACTGCAATTATCTCCACACGTTAGGGACCGTGGGGTGTTGAGCCTCGAATCTATCCCACTTTCTTACAAACAGTAGCTGTGAAGGGTAGTCAATAGTGGGAGGTAGCCCAAGCTCCTCAATGACTCTCTCCTGAGATAATGCATCAGCCACCTGCTGCCAATATAGCGGCAGAGAAGTAATGAGGCGTCTGGCAGCCTCATAGTGGGTGATAGAGTATTCCATACTCTGCAGCTCTTGCCACATCACCATTAGTTCTCTAGCTTCCGATCTCCCACAGTGTGACCCTCGATCCAAGAGTGGTGCCAGTAGTCATATATCATTTTCTGAACCCCGATAGGCTTTAAACAACAAGTCTTTCTACTAGTCTGAAGAGTGCGTGCCATTCCACCTACCATTTATGAAAAGACAAAGTCCATTAGCTCATCTTCTACATCTTTTAGCTTAATTCTGAGGACTAAAATAATAATATTTTCTGAAAATTTAAATCCTAGCATCACATGCTCAATCATACAACATAATATCACAAAAGATTTAAACTATGTGGATACAATATTTCTTTCCAAAACATTCAAACTGCATCTAGAATAATAAATCAAGTTGTTCATAACTCTTCACGTCAGTAAATTCGCAAACACATAGATGCAGTTACATCATAAATCATTGTATCCAGAGACAATCTTTTAACTTCAATCAATAAAATTCTTTTAAAATATTTTACCTTTTCGGAGTCAGCGCGGCGCGGCGAGAGCAGGTAGGAAATCTAGTGAAATATTTCAAGCTTTAAAATTTCAACTATATAAAATTGAGAAAGTTAGCAAGTCTACTGAAAGGTAGACCTTGGTCTGATACCACACTGTAATGCCCCAATTTCTGAAAGTTTGGAACACTACTAAAAGTCACATTTTCATTTTTTTTTGAATTTAACGAGTAATTTATTTATATTGGATAAACTAATAAGGATAGAATATGTACGGAAACATGATGATCATTTCAATTACATAATGACCAAAATACATGTTTATAATTGTCGACAAAAGTAATTATTCAAAATATAATACGATAAAGTATTTAGCAAAATGGGCAATACATAATCATTTAGTCTAAATATTTAGTTGACCCTGCTCGTCCCCTCGATCACAGCCAGCCCCTTAACCTAGAAGGAGGAAAAGTTGGGGTGAGCATAATAATATTATATTCAGTGGGGTAAGTCAATTAATCCATGTCAAATCAAATATGTAATCATAATCATAAACTTTACTCTTTAAACTTTCAAAATTTCAAAGTTGTACTGTGGGCTATCCCATGGGCCTACTTTTGACCCCGGACCAATTTGCGATCCCTGACAACATACTAGCACTAGTAATCATAAGTGAATGGTGGGCTATCCCAAGGGCCTTGTTTTAACCCCGGACTAATTTGCAATCCCTAGCAAATCTTTTCATAAATTCAAGTTACAACAATAATCACACATATGGAAAAGACAGGATCAATTAACCAAAATTTGTACAACGTAAACCCCACCTCAAAAGTCTTGAAAAATGTACTTCAAAGCTTGCTCGAGCTTTGATGCTACTAAAACTTGGAACTTAAAGCGCCCTCGTCTAGTAAATGAAAGTTTAAAGTGATTTAGTATGTTTAAATTATCATTGAAAGGAAAATCTTAAACTTTAAGGACCTAATTGAATATTTATGAAAGTTAATGCGTTAAAATTCTGGATTCTTAAAATGTTTAAGGGTCTAATTGATCACTTATGAGTGTTAGCGTTCACAATTAATTTGATTGGTTTATGATTTAGGACCTTATGAAGTAATTAAATTCTTTAGGGGTTAAATTGAACAATTATAACAGTTAGAGGACTTTAATTTAATATGTTTGGATAGTTTGAGGGTCAATTTAAGTTAAATTAAAAGTTTAAGGACTTATATGATTTAGAATTAAAAGTTTAGGGACCAATTATGCAATACTTGAAAGTCTACGGGCTGAAATTAATTATTTAAAATGTTTAGGGACCAAATTTGATTTAAATAATAACTTTAGGGTCAACTTAAATGTCTTGTGAATAATTTGGGTCAAAACTCAAGTTGACCATTAGTTTTAGGCTTATTTATATTTCTTTAAATCTTTCAAGGACTAAAGTGCAAAATCCATAGGATAATATTTTAGATCTATTATTTTTTGGGCTTTACACAAAGGAAAAGAAGCTGGGGATGTTCAGAGGGAAAGAGGAGTCTTGGAGCCTTCTTGTGGTTCAAAATCCGGCCAAAACTTTGGCGATTGGAAGGGAAAATAGGTGGAGAAGAGAACTCTCGACGTGCTCTTCCCATAGAGGTAAGTCTTAGAAAATATAGTGGTGGTTTTTTGTGAAGACACTCGGTGGTTTGGGAATATTCCGGCAAGTACGGTGGGTTTCAAGCCAAAACACTTGTATATTTGTGTTCTTCATAGTGAGAGGAAGCCATAGACACTAAGTTTGCGAAGTTTGGAGATGAAATGAAGATGGGCCAATTTTTGGATTTTGCTTGCTTGAATACACGGCGATTTTCAGATTTTTTTCTCCTTTTTTTTTTTAATATTTGAAATGAGGGAAGAAAGATGCATATATACATATTTTGAAGTCTTTTGTTAATGTAGTTGATGATAGTACATGAGTAGTTTTAAATGTAAGGTAGAAGAATGATTTTTTTGCTTGAGTAAAAATAGATAAAAAGTGATGGTTACCTTGTTGTTGTTGGATTGGATGTATTGCTTGATGTGTGCCATGAGTTTGATTGTTTGCAAAAATGAGAAAAATGAGTGTTAGTTGATGGTATTTGAAGAATAAGAAGAAGATGGAGGAGGAGGAGGAGGGAGAGAAGAGGATTACCTTGATGTTGTTATTAGCTCACAATGGAGATGAAATGGTTTTGGTGCTTTATATAGAGGTGGTTCAATTAGAAAAGAAGGGACCAAAGTTTAAGAATTTGAAAGTTTTTGGCTCAAATAGGGAATTATTAGAAGTTGACATATTGCAATATACTTCGAATGTTCGGTTCTTGAAATTAACTCGTTAGTAATTATTTTGATATGTTTTGAATTATTTTGGTTGACTTGAAATTTTGTTAAGTTACATAATTTCCGTTCCCATAATAAAATTTGATTAGGCTAGACGGGTAGATAAGAGTTTGAAAAGTTAAAGAAATCGTAGCGACACGAGTTGAAAAGTCATAAAATTAAATTTTAATTTTCTTGGTCGCTACAATTGCTATTCTCGCATGTTTCCACTTAAAGAAAATATTATTATTAACCACATATATATTTAAAGGCTAATTATATTGACACTACTTTTTTTATTAATCCCGCCAATTTTTCATATATACTAAAATAATCAAAATTAAAATGACACAGATAACCATTTCATTCTTAACAATTCTAAATGTTTCTCCCCTCCTATATTCTTCCCCCTATATGCACCAGAAAAACCCTAATCAATCTATTTTAATTTTTATAATAAAAAGCTATAAGAATCAAAAATAAAAACTATGAAATTGTATTTATGGAAGAAATAAAGAATTAATTTAATTAATGTTATAATTTCATACGAAAAGTAGAATTGACAAAATGCATTCTCTAATCTGGGTGGATTCCTGAATAAACATGAATGTGAATATTTTTCTTTCTCTTTAATTTGAAAATTAATTAACTTTCTCTAATATTAATTAGCCCAATTGAGAAGAAGATTATTATTTTGTATTGCTATCTTCAAGTTTATCTTCTCGATATTCAAAAATTCCCAAAAGTTTTTGGCCTATAGTTACGAAATGAATAAATTGTAGTGTGTAAAATTTATTCGGTTAAAATGGTATAGCGGGAGGGTATTTTCTTATGGGTATGAAAATTTTTACATGAACAGGTATCACACGAATATGGGTATGTACATACCCATACGTATTACTGGACTTTTAACTAATAATATTAAATAAGTTAGATGATATAAATGTAAAATATAGTAAAGCATTAATCAAGTACATAAACGGGTAATTATTAATATATTATTAATAAAACATTAATTTAACGTGTCAAATACTAAATAAAAAATGTATATTTACTGGTTTTGTTATGCAAATCAAATGACACATATTTGTTCAATATTTTATTGTTCATTATTATTGAATTTTTTTAGAACTAGTCTTTCCATGTAACGCATGGGTGAGATGCTAGAATTATAGTTACTACAATTGATTGTGATTCGATCATTTGATTGCTAATTATTATAATTTTATACTTGTGAAATTGAATGATGTGTTTGGAGGGGACCCAAAATTATGAGCTCAGTTATGAAACTAAATTTATGCTCAATACTCAGATATTTTAGTACAAATATCCAGTGCTGATTTATAATTTGCATATCAATTTGTAATTCTAGACAATGCAACTGGTATATTGTACTTTATTTATGACATGATATTTAAAAAAAAACTTGTATATCAATTTTGATATGAATGTACACTATAACTCTAAGGATTGTCATTATAAAATAATGATATTTTTTTAAGGATTATATTTATTATTTGCTAGACTAAAGTAACAATGTGATATAATGCATACTTGCACAAAGTAAAACGAAACATCGCTCAGTTAAAAGAGGTATGTTTAAGGTACTTTCTTATATGGATATGAAAATTTTTATTTGAATGGGTATCAAGCGAATACGAGTGTGTACATGCCTGAGACATATTATTAGACTATTAACTAATAATATTAACTAAGTTAAATAATTTAAAAGTAAAATATAGTAAAACATTAATCGAGTATATCAAAAGATAACTGTTAGTATATATGTTATTAATAAAACATTAATTAATGTGTCAAATGCTAAATTAAAATTAAAATTGTATATTTACTGATTTTTTATGCAAATCCGGTAGATATGTATCTGTGCAACGCATGCGTGAGACTTCTTTCGATTCCACCATTGGCAACGACATTGGTGTTATATGATATTTTTAGTATCTTGGTATCTCGTCTTTTAAGAGACTTTGTTTGCTGTATTTAGTGATAGTTATACTTTATTTTCAATTTCAACTTTTCATCTAAGGTAGGCACATGTTCAATATAAAATATGTTATTATTTTCTTTTATAATACTACAATACAATCATGCATAAATACATACATACATGAATAAAAAGGGTTATGTCATGTGAATAATTTTTGGGCGTTTCTGTATGAACTCATTCTAATTGATTATATTATCTTTCAATATTCTTGCTGGCTCTCTTTGCAACTCGAATTCTACTATCAAAATTTATTGTCAAGGTGAATTATATAAATCTTTTTTATTTTAACAATTATCTGAGATATTTTTTTTGTTTCTGTTGTCACTAAGGAAAAAAGAAACATAATGACAGCATTAATTGTATCAAATGTCACTGAATTTTTACTTTACTTGCAAATAGATAAAATGATATTTAGTTGTCAATAATTAGATCAAAAACTTTAATTTAAAAGGAATTAGGTCTCCACTTTATTTATCAACAATTATATCACTAAAGTTGTACGTAATTACACGAAAGTCATTTTGTTAACGCTATATTATTACCTTATCATCATCAAATTATAGTCTCAAATAATAAGAAAATGATTACTCTAAATGACACATTTTACTAAAGAGGAAAAGTAGAAGAATAATTTTAGGGTTCACAAAGTATTTAACATATATCTTGACATATAATTTTAAATAAATTTTAACCGATTGTCATGCATCGCAGAGATAGTCATGCTATTATTTCATCATTTTCTAATAACAACTTCTACTGAAAATCTTTACAAATCTGAATTCTTGAATGAGATATGATACTCTAGAAATTTCGGCAATAAATTGAAGTTAAAGATCAGTATTCCTAGTATATTATTACGGAATTTTTATCATTCGACTACATTGTGTAGTAGCACGAGACTTATAATCTCAAGATATAGAGATCATATCATTTAGGCAAAAATTCTATCTAGATCAGATGCAGGTGATAAATTTTTAACAATAAGAATGACTCTGATACCATTTGATAAGCCTTCCTTTTACAGTACAAATTACATTTGTAAATGTCATTGTTTTTATATTCTTTTATGACATCCACTATCTAAATTTTTATTAAACTACTCTTGATATATGACTTTTTCACTAGATCTCTACCCGTACATCGCACGGGTGAAAAATCTAGTATAACATTACCCCTAACATTGTTCTACATTTTGTAAGGTTCACAACATGCAGATAAAGATCAACAACCAATTTAAATGTCATAACTATGTGAAAGCATTTACAAGAAACCATTAATGTAATTGAACTCAGGTAAAACCAGCTTTGCAAAATAAATCCCTTATGTCCATTACTAAGGTATTAATATTGATACAACAATCCATCAGTTTGTATATTGGCGAAGAGCAAAATTAATCATGCTTTTATGGCAAGCTTGGGAGATGTATACATACATAGAACCGAACAATGAATATGAAAATAGAAACCGGAGGTGTCAGAATTGCATATTTCCCAATATGTCATTGTTTATTTTGTAAATTTAGCAATATGAATCATGGGTTGAAATCTGCCATTGAAGAATGTTTGGAGATGTAGAGTATCATAAAGATCAGAGATATGAAACCTTATCTTGAAATGGAAGGATGAGAAATGTAGATTGCTGTGATTATAGTTTCATGTTATTACTCGGAATTTTCAATTCTAAGTGATTCTTGATGATTGTATATATAGAGGATGGTGCAATGTGTCTGGTTTGAATAATATTATCAAGAACGCATAAAATTTGGAAGATTCAAAATTGTTAGTTAGTTATGGTGGGTTAAGAGTTGTTGATTTTGTTTTTTTGTTTTTTTTTTTTGGTGGTTAATTATCCATGTAATTTTTTCAAATATACACTGGTGTATTTGTGCTCTACTTGTATGTATTTATGCAATTTTTTATGAGTCAAATGTATATTTCAGTTAACGTTCCATTTTACACCCAATTATTTAAAGCACCCTAGGTATAATGGGCAGCGAATTAACTGGGCCACTTATCTGGTAGTAATAATTAATGTATGTGTAGTGAATTCAATTTTTACACCTTTTATTTTTTTAAACCTATAATTTTTAAATTGTGATAGATGCTAGATTTATTGAATTTTTAGTGAAATAATGCTTCAAATGTCATTTTCAATATTGTGTATTGTTTACGTCGTTTATGCTAAATTGAAAAATACAGAGTGTTAAGTGGCCAGTAATAACATGATACGTCATTCTTTTTTTGTAATATTAACAATTACAGTAATTCATGTTTTGCTCATTAGCCATATTTGTCCTGTATGTATGTTTATGATTAGTCATGTAGTTTTTCTATAGTGGTGTATGTAGTATTTTAATGGATAAACTATATTTTGATCTACACTGTTGGCATCGTCTCTGCCTTAGTCATAGTACTAATCTCTGTTTTTTCTCCTTTAATCTTGCTTTGTATGCATAAATTCTCTTTAGCATGTTAGATATGAGTAGAACCTTGAATTCTTATACATTTATTAACGTGTGATAACTGAAATAGACAAGTTTAGATATTAATACGTAGAATAGTTGATGTGTTATAAAAGATTTCCACACACATTTTATTCATTCATAAGATGACAGTTTATTCTACGTGAGTTAACGGCTGAGAGCCCACTTTTTTTATAAAACCTTTTTAAAATGTTTTTGTTGTTTATGTATATTTATTTATTATTTTTTTTAAGTGCCGTTGAGGGAATTCTCATCCTAATGGTTATTGTCTTCTTTCTACTTGACTTTTACACAAGTTTTTCGTAAAAATATTATGCACTATTCTACGTGCAGAGTACATTGATCTCGATGAACCATCTTATTACAGGTTTCGCTATTGCTCAGCCATATTTTGGTTTGAGAAATAGGTTTATAAGCTTTACAAAACCAATCGAAACCCAAGATTCTCACTATGCTGCATGCATGGAAAAGTTAGTCTTTCCTCTGATGGAAGATCCTCTGCGTATCTTTAAATTGTTATTGTGTGGCAATGACAAAAGAAGTAAAAATTTCGTCAGCAATATTAGTAAAAATTTTGTCAGCAATATCTGAATATAAAAAATGATGTTCTCTTTCACTTTTATGGGAGGAAACATAAGATGATAAATGATGGGAGATCCGCTCCTGTGTTCTGACTGCACGGACAAATTAGCCTTCGGTTAGGTAGCTTGCTACCTTTCCAAGGACGTGAGCCATGTTATGCGCAAATATATATAACAGATCCTGCGGCTGAGATTGACGATATAAAAAGAGCTGTTGGCTAATGAAAGAATTAATTATGGCGTATTCAATAAATGTCGGTCATTTGCTTAGTGAAGTTCTTATCTTACTATGTGCATCATTCTTATTGACGTAGGCTTCATTTAGAAAATTCCCAAATGTCTAATGATTTCATTCATAATTTAAAAGACATGTTGGATAGTCACAAGGATTTGGTGAAGCAGTTCCAGACTGTGCATTATAAGATACGACAATAGAATATTGTAAATGTTAGGATGCACCTGATTAGACGACTTGAGTTTGATGATCAGTTGCCTAATAAAGATGATCGGCAATATAAGTTGCCAGAAAATGATAATGAAATGCCCGGTTTGATAGTCGTGATTTTGAGATTCAGCCGGGGAGTCAAGACATAATTGTTGAGCCACTGAATGGAAAATTGCAAAGGATCACTGGGCAACATCTATGTTACTTACCGTTGCAGTATCCATTGCTGTTTTTAAATTGGAAAATGGATAAATAGACGATGTTTGACTAAATAGTATGAATTAAAATTCAGAAGGTGGTCGTGCTACTCTAAGCATTCATGAGTATTTTGCTTTTCGACTGTGAGTAAGGACCAATGAATCTCCACATATCTTATTTTCTAGAAGCCTATGCCATCAATTCTTAGTTGATGCTTACGTGACAGTTGAAGTGTCATGCTTAACTTACATAAGAGTGCACTAAAAAGAGTTAGGTGTGAAATGTATAATTTCTTACATGAGGCCCTACTTAGAGGTGAGACAAGTGCTGCAGCACATGGTACAAGGGTTTATCTTCCTGCGACCATTGCATGTGGTCTTTGATGGATGATTCAAAATTATTAAGATGAGATGGTTACGTGCAGATTTTATGGTTATCCTAATCTATTCATAACATTTACTTGGAATCCAAAGCAGTCGGAGATTATTCGATATGTTCAGAGCAGGGGATTGAGGATCGAAGACAAAGTTGATAATGCATGTAGGGTTTTCAAAATGAAGTTGGACCTACTCATGAAAGACTTACGGCCCAACAAAGTGTTTGGAAAAGTTAAATTAGGTTCGTTTCGTGGTTATTTTAGTATGAAATTTTCTGTATTGTTTATTAATAAGCTATATTGTCATTCTTTTATATGTAAGTTTGTGATCAAAAGATTATTAATTATCCAATTTCTTGAGTTGTGTACAAGATTGAGTATAAGAAGTGTCCTCGCGGTGTACTTGGAAAAAAATTCTCCATACATGTGAGATGGCAAGTGTGCAAAGCATTTCCCGAAAAGATTCAATGATGCCACTATATTGGATGATGATGGGTATCTTATGCACAGACGTAGGGATAATGTACAAATTGTGAAGAAAAATGGCGTTGACTTAGATTACAAATTTGTTGTTCCTCACAACAAATATCTTCTACTAAAGTATGGTGCTCATATAAATATTGAATGATGCAATCAGTCAAGATTTATTAATTACCTATTCAAATACGTTCACAAAGGGTATGACCGTGTCACGGCAAGTTTCTATGGAAGTGCTAAAAATGATGGCTCAAATGGTGGTTATGGATGAGATAATAATTTATCTTAATTGCAGATATCTTTCATTGTGTGAGGCAGAGGACACTCCTGTGAACGCCTATGTTTCTATCTCTGCGGAGAACAAAGGATTTATTACTCAAGAGATCAATCACTCGATAGCGTTGTTAATAGACCAACTGTTAAACACAGCATGTTCACTACATGGATGAATGCAAAGAAAATTTATCTAGAAGCCCGAACATTGTGTTACTCAGACTTTCCAACAAAGTTTATTTGGGACAGTAAGGAAAGGGAATGGCGTCCACATCTGTGGGGAAACACAATCAGTCGACTTTATTATGTACCTCATGAAAAAGGAGAGCTTTACTATTTGAGACTCATATTGACTATTGTTCGAGGGCTAACTAGTTTTGGTGATATAAAAACTATCAATGGGGGTTAGACATGAGACATTCAGAGATGCATGCTACATACATGGATTGTTGGATGTACATTGATGCCTTCATTGAGATCGGAGTCAATGGGGTTCAGGCCATTCACTAAGAAATCTTTTTGCAACGCTGTTGGTCTCAGACTCGATGTCACGACTGGAGTATGTGTGGATTAAGTGCTGGAAGTATCTATCAGATGGCATATTGTATTGGTAAAAGGCAATTGATGGGTAATCAAGGTAACAATATCGTTCTCCTTTTAATAATATTAATCTTTTTAACTGAGCTAATTTGATATTGCTTAATGTAGTGTATAACAATGTTATATATTCTTTTAAATAGGTTTACAACTAACACCTGAGCAGATTTAGAATTACGCCATGTTAGAGATTGAAAATATAATGCTGTTGATGCACCGTCTTTTCGAATTAGTTAATTGTTGATGAGTTGTCGTAAGATAAAGCATCTTTGGCTGATTAGCATAAAAAGAATGTACCGGCATTGACAGATGAGCATAAATCTATATATGACACTGTTATGGAATATGTCAACTCTAGCAAAGGAGGTGTGGTTTCCCTATACGGCTGTGGGGGTACCCGGAAGACCTTTGTCTAGAAAACTCTTTCTATAACTATTCGTTCGAGGGATGAAATATTTCTTAATGTTGCTCAAATGGTATAGCATCTTTTCTTTTGCCCAGTGGTCGAACAACTCACTCTCGATTTTCAATTCCTCTAAAACTATGAATACTCTACTTGCAATATCAAGCTAGGAGCCCATTGGCAGAACTGCTATAAAAAAAGCCGATAATATTGGATGAGGAACCAACGATGAATAAGTATTGCTTTGAAGCTCTCGACCCAAGTTTGCAGGATATATTGAGGGATGACAACCCTCATTGTTTTGTACAACCATTTGGTGGAATAGTAGATTTCAGTAGAGATTTCAGGAAAATCTTGCCTGTTATTCCAAAGGGATCACATCTAGATGTGGAGCATATGACTTTATCAGTGGAGGCATTGCAAAGTGATGTGTTTGGCGAATAATATGAGATTGCAGGGTATTTCCACCAGTGAAGAGGCCAATGAGTTAAAGGCATTTTCTGACTGGATGCTAAGCCTTGGAGACGGCAAAGCAAATGGGGACAATGATGGCCACGTTGAAATCCAAATGCTAGACGACATTTTGATAATATCAACGTTTGATCCTATAATCTTCTACGGTTGAGAGCACATACCCTACCTTCTCTAGAAATGACTGTGATGCTTCCTACTTGCAGGGTAGAGCTATATTGGCACCCAAGAATGATGACGTCGATGCTATAAATCAGTATCTGATCTCAAAGATAAATTTTGAAGAGGGACTTACATGAGTGTATATGTTTTATGCAGAACTGATGGGAGCGGATACTTGTTTGAAAGTATCCACTCAAGTGAATTCTTGAATACAGTAAGGTGTTCTAGAATTCCCAGCCATAAATTGAAGTTTAAAGTTGGTACCCCCTAATACTATTGAGGAACATTGACCCTACTCAGGTGCTGTGCAATGGAATGAGGTTGGTTATTAGTAAGATCGGAGATCATGTCTTAGACAGTCAGATTCTTTCTGGAAACAATGCAGGACACAGTTTTCATTACAAGAACGTCGTTGACATTGTCAGACTCCAGGATACCTTTTAAATTTCAAAGGAGACAATACCTGTTGAATATGTCATTTGTGATGACAATAAATAAGAATCAAGGACAATCGCTCTCACATGTTCCGATCTCTTCTTAGAAGGCCAGTGTTTACGCATGGACAGCATGTTGCAATCTCTAGGGTTACCAGTGGCTTAGGTTTAAAGACATTAATTTGTAACAAATGGGGCAGACCAATGAGAACAACAACGTATGTTGTGTAAAAATAGGTTTTCCAAAATTTATAAGAGCCTGAAATTATCATCAAATGACGTCCTTTTTTATATATTTTAAATCTTGCTTGCATTCGGTTTTTTTAAAAAAAAATCTTGCTTGCATTTTTTATGTTATTTCTATTTGTCAATTCTTTTATTTTTTTGGGGCATATGTTATACAGTTTTCCTTCCCATGCATTGCACGGGTAATAAAACTAGTTACTAATTAAGTCACTAGCTATATTTAGATGCTAATTTTTATTACTTTAACATACTTATTATTAGTTATATTGTCTACAGTTTGATAAAGTTTACTTTATTAAGACTAGTAATTTAAAACTTATTTCACTTCGATTGGTCAATGTTGGTCATTGGTCAGCACTTACTCCGCAATTTAAAATTATTTTTTCTATTTATTTTTAAAACATTTTGGCTTTAACTGTACTTAAGTAACTAGTATAGCACCCGTGCGATGCACGGGAAGAACAACTTTAAAAATATAACAATAAGAATTTGAAAAATAAATGGAAAATATTTATACATTAGTTGAAAATATAAAAGATAAATAATGTTAAAAATATAACAATAAGAACTTGAAAAATGAATGGGAAACATTTGTACACTAGTTGAAAATATAAAATATGAATAACGTTAAAAAAAATATAACAATAGGAATTTGAAATATGAATGAGAAACATTTGTACATTAGTTAAAAATATAAAAGATGAATGCACATCAATGAAAACAATTAGACAAATAAACTCATTAAACTCATTAATGGAAATATTTTCTTATATTCAATGTGACCAATCGACTTGCATGGCATGGGTATAGGTCCTTATTTATTAAAAAAACATAGTACTCCACCTTTAATGTTGTATTAGTCAAACCACATGCTTGAACTATAAATTGACTATTTGCATTCAAAATATTTGTGAAATTTCAGAAATTTCTATCTTATATGATTTTAAAACAGATCGGAAGAGCGTCGTGTAGGACAGAACTTGGCTGAAAGAAGAATAGATGCTTGTGAGAAATTTATTATAAGTTGATTTTTTGACAAACAAATCTAAATAGAAACTTCTTAAGTTCCCAATTTCCGACTCATTATGCCAAAACATTAACAAAATTTTAAGGGGAAAAAAATAAACCAACCCCTGTAAGCTTTTGCGTGTTTCCAATGAGAATGAGCCAAAATAACCCTAAAAAGTTATTGACATTCAAGTAAACATAATTGATCTGAAGTAAGTTCACAATAGTCTTCTAAAGTTGTAGTGCAAGTACAAACTTGCCAAGGCGAGCCCTTCTCCTTGTAAAGTAATATAAGCCATATAACTTTTCTAATTATGAGCTTGTTTGAAGCTCTTTATTTTTGCAATTTATAAAGAGAATTTATAATCAGTGGAAATTAATGATGGAGATTTAATTGAAGCTTGAAATGTGTGGTGATTGTTGAGTAGTTGATCTCAAATCAACAGTTAAATCATAGTAGGTGAATTTATAAAGGGAAAAAAAGAGGTTTAAACAACCTCTATATGTATTTTCCGCAAACTTACAACGTGTTTGATTACACTTGTTTTCCATGAAAAATATAAAACTCGTGGAAAAAAAAATTCAATCTTTATGAGTTTCTTTGGAAAATGCGAAATGGAATTTTAAATTCCATGATATGGGAAAACATGGAAAAGTAGGCAAATCATGACGTCATCAGTCAACTTATAGCACCTGTCAAATGCGGAAAATAAGGTAGAAACTATTGCGCACATGCATAATAACATGCATGCGTGCATGCATATATGTTAAACATCTAAGCTACAAGCATCCCATACTTGTAGCCTAGATGTGTGCCACATATTGCGCACATACATAATAACATGTATGCGTGGACAAAATAAAATTTTTCTATAATATAGATATAGAATTTAAGTTAATAAGAATTGGAGGGTATTATTGTCTTTTTAAGTAAAAAAATGTTAGATCACGTAAAAATGTGAGATTTGAGGTTGAAATTATCAAGTTTGAAATGTTAAGACTAAATTGCATAATATGATGAAATATCAGGGCTAAAATTATGCAAATTGACCAGAAAAGAATAAAATAAAATAATAAAAATAAAATATCACATCAACCGATTTAGGTGGGAAAACTTATTTAGGCTACTCTTGATTTAGATATATATAGATATAATTAGATACCCTTCCTCAATTCGTTTGACTGATTAGATGGACTACACCTAATTAATTTAGTTTTATTTAATCATTGCCTTTAGCCGTTGTAGTTAAATGTTAACTATTAATTGATTAATACAGTGTAATGTAATTTTTAATACAAAGTGTAATGTAATTTAATATAAGGCTATTAATATAAAATTTAGGGCCCGTTTGATTAAGTTTATAAAGTGAATTTATAAAGAGAATTTATAAAGATTGAAAATGAGTTGTGGAGATTTAATTAAAATTTAAAATGTGTAGTGATTGTTGAGTAGTTGTCAAATCAATGGTAGGTGAATTTATAAATAGAAAAAATAAATAGAAACAAACAGGCTCTTAGTTTAAATTGTGCTATTTGTCTTGATAATTTGTTATCATTTTTTATTGTTAGAAAATTGTATTTACCAATTAAAGTTCAATGTAGTGGTTCGAACAAGTGCTATAGTTGTTAGATGGTCCTGGTGGGAGGTCTCGAATTCGAACCACAGCTACCTCTATCCTATTATTTAAGTTTGATTTCAAATCATTCACCATATTAAATTTTGGTTACCTGCAATCTTTTATTAAGTCTAATCATTTAAAATTTTAAAAGTTAATTATCATTGTGGTTAGCTGAGGACAGTCTAATCATCTATATCTTTGCTATTTTGATTCAAATCGATTTGATTAGATTTGGTTATTCCAATTTCAATTTTCTCTTATCTTCTTCTATCTTCAAGACAAGATTCTGGTTTTGCTGATCGACGGATGAGATTTAATTCTTTAGATAGGAAAAATGTATGATATTGGAACTACTCCTCGTTTAGCCGATTTTTATATGTAGTTTTTGTCTGAATTGAATATCTTATGCCGTCTTTTATAATTCTTTTGTTTACCTTTTAGTTATTTAACTAAGTATTTTAATTCGTCAAAATATAACATTATAGTTTAAGTAGCTCAAATTCAATCTTTAAAAAAATATAGATCGCGTTATATGTATGAAATAAAATTGATTACTCAATTATCAATATAGATAAGTTTCTATATATTTATATTTAATGAGCGACTTCATACATATGTAAAATATGTAAAATATTCAAAAATATCCATTAAAAGCTATTTGGATTCTGGAACGAAATCAAGTAAATGTGTTGTCAATTATACGATAGTTTACTTTTTTAATCATTTTTAATTGCCTTTGCAGTATACTCAAATTAAATCTTATTAGTTTACAATTTTATTAATTTGATTTTTAAATATTGGACATAATTTAGATAATTCTTGCGAATTAACAATACTCTTGTCATTTGTCAAACATAATTAGTTTATTTTAGATAAATGCATTCATTATCTTATTATAATCACTTATTTTGAAAACTTTCTTTAAAAAATTGGACTAATTTATACTAAGTGCTTATTAGGTTACTTATTTTGTAATCATTTAACAATAATCACATCCATATCTAAAAAGAAAATAAAAGAAAAATATTTCAATCTATAAATTCATAATTAAATTAAAACCACTCAAACATCCAATATAAAAGTAAAACTAAAACAACTCAACCTCTTGATTAAAACATTCAAACTATGCAAATATGAAACTACAACCGTCCAAAATTCAAATGCTTCTACAATGGGGTTGTTGGACTTGATATAAATGGGCCGGACGGGTCGGGGATTGGGTCAGGGACGGCACTCTATGTCCCTGCCCCATCCACACTTCAGGAATGAACTTTCATCCTCGTCCATGTCCCATTGCTAATTAAATCAAGTCATCCCCCCCCTCCCCATTGGGGCAGTTCCTCATTGGGTTTGGGTATTATCTGCCCCGTTGCCATCCCCATTTGAAAGGTAATCAGAATACTCCTCACTCCTTTTTAGAATGCAAGAAAAGTACTATCAGAATGCTATGGAAGTGCTACTGGGATACTAGTAGCACTACTAAAGTGCTTTGAGAGTACTATAGAAGTAGTACCAGAATACTATAGAAGTACTAGCGACCAGATTTTCATAAATGAAACTTTACGGTTTTTAAAGCTTTAAAAGAATTTTAAATGTGTCACTATCACCCTATTTCCGTTATTTTGACAAATTTGGTCACAATAAAAATTTCAAAGAAATTTGCATCGTTCATCTATTTTTATTTTAAAAGAAACGCAAGTTTGTTATTGGATTTCTAACTCGAGTCCTATTGTTTAATACCTTCGAACAATACCATACAACGTCTAATTTTATTGTTGGGTTAATTAATGGACCATTTTCTTAGTCCAAATTCAAACTTATTTTTAAATCCGTGTGTTATGTATTCAAGCCCAGTTCTTATTTATTTATGTCGAAGCCATTCTAATGTTGAATCCAATTTTAATTCCTAAGCTCAATTTCAATTAGGCCTCTTACAAGTTATTCCAAGCCCAAACAAGCCTTGGACTCTGTCCACCCACTCCAAACCACACATTGGCAAATCAGATATATCTTCATAAAAAAAAAAGCACCGTTGCACAACTAAAAATTAATAAGGACCCGTTATTCATTTTGAAAAAATACACATGAAGCCCCCTCTCTTTCTCTAAAAAAGTCTATCTTTCTCTAGGAACTCTCTCTTTCTCGCCTCTCTCTCTCTCTCGCCCTCCCGCCCTCCATTTTGCTGACATAAAATTTATCTTCCTCAGAACTCCACTTTTCCACCCTCAATGATCTCCATTTTCACCTAAAACTAGAGCAGGAGGCAGATGGTAAATATACTACTCATGGTGGAAATGATGTGGCTCTCAAAAACGGGTTTGATCCACCTAAATGCACTCCCAAAATTCACTACAAATCCAATCTGATTTTACTATTTATCATCTTTTCAATATCTTCTTTGTTTGTTAGCTCGAATGGAAAATTTTGACATAAACAAAGTAGCGCCGTATATGGGAACGACACAATCTGACCAATTTCTCAAAGTTCCGAGGATAATCAGCAATGTGTCTGACAAGAAATGGAGCGGCTGCACGAAACTAAAATTTGAGCACTTGGAGTGAAAAGAAAACATCTGGCCATGCACAGTCTATTATTATGTGCTGGAAGTGGGTCATCTCAGAAAGTGGTTTTTGCTTGTTGGATAAAAGAAGTCTAAAATGACCTCACTTAAGACAGTTTTGGCAGAAAATACGGTAAAAGAAACACCCGTTTATATTTACTTAAAAAGAAACATAAGTTTGTAATTGGATTTCTAACTCAAGTCTGATTATTTAATACCTTCGAACAATCGTATACAACGTTCAATTTTATTGTCGGGTTAATTAATGGTTCATTTTCTTAGTCCAAATTCAAACTTATTTTTAAATCCATGTGTTATGTATTCAAGCCCAATTCTCATTTATTTACATCCAAGCCATTTTAATGTTGAGTCCAATTTTAATTCCTAGGCCCAATTTCAATTAAAGCCTTTTACAAGTTATTCTAAGCCCAAACAAGCCTTGGACTCTGTCCGCCCACTCCAAACCCACGTTGACAAATCAGATATATCCTGATAAAAAAAAGCACCGTTGCACAACTGAAAATTAATAGGGACCACTCATTCATTTTGAAAAAACACACATGAAACCCCCCACTCTTTCTCTAAAAAAGTCTCTCTCTCTAGGAACTCACTCAGTTACTCTCTCTCTCTCTCTCTCTCCCCCCTTTTTGCTCACATAAAATTTATCTTCCTCGGCACTCCACTTTTCCACCCTCAATGATCTCCATTTTCACCTAAAACTAGAGCAGGAGGTAGATGGTAAATCTCTACTCATGGTGGAAATGATGTGGCTCTCAAAAACGGGTTTGATCCACCTAAAGGCACTCCCAAAAATTCACTACAAATCCAATCTGATTTTACTATTTATCATCTTCTTGATATCTTCTTTGTTTGTTGGCTCGAATGGAAAAATTTGACGTCAACAAAGTAGCGCCATATGTGGGAACGACACAATCTGACCAATTTCTTGAAGTTCCGAAGATGATCAGCATGTGTATGACAAGAAATGGAGTGGTTGTACGGAACTAAAATTTGAGCACTTGGAGTAAAAAGAAAACATCTGGTATGGCCATACACAGTTTATTGCTATTATGTGCTGGAAGTGGGTCATCTCAGAAAGTGGTTTTTGCTTGCTGGATAAAAGAAGTCTAAAATGACCTCACTTAAGACAATTTTGGCGGAAAATGACTTAATTCTTTATATATCTATATTTATTATACTTTTCCTGTCTACAAGAGTCGATACTTGGGGTATGTCAAAAATTAAAATTAAAAATTCCCAACTCACTTCGAATCAGGAGATTGAAGATAGAATTGACAAGAGAAAGAAGTGATGGCGGAACAGTCAGATATTTCTGATTAGTCATTTGAGGAGGTAAGTGAAACGGAAAGGAACCCGTATGTTCAGGACTATATATACTAGAACGGAGTCATTCGTATGAGAGTTGGTGTCTCCTTCATTCTATGTACCCTAATTCAATTCTCCCCCGGTGTTGCATAGCGGATTTCAATGACATAACTAGTCAATAGGTAGGGCCGAACCTACCCATAGTCCCAACAAAATGCTATTTAGGGTTTGAAAAATTCAAGGGGCCATTTATTGTATTTTTTTTGGGTGCTTTAAATATTTGGGTCTAGAATTGATAGCCACTTCATCTTTGTACTTGTGAACATCAAAATAGCAAAAATACACTTGATTCTCTCAAAAATATATGTGGGTAGATCTGATAATAAAATAAATTAGAGATTAAACAAAATAAAAAAATATAAGTAATAACAGAAAAATCAATAGATTTGTCCAGATTTCCTGGGATATCATGGGTATATTTCAAACAGAATAAGAGTCCCGTCATTGTAGATGACAAACCATGTATATATATATATATATATGATTGATAGGGTACACTAAAAATTGGAAATTTTGAGAAATAACAGAACCCGTTGATCCTCTAAGGCGAAAAAAGCTCTGGAGGCAGAAGTCATGAAGTTTGATCCTCTACCACAACCTGAGAATTGGGGGGAGTTGAATCTCCCACTAAATGCTGCTTTCTCGGACGGAGGATGACCTGAAAGATCCGAGAAAGCTATGTGACATGACATTTCTTCTCAATGCACAAAGGGAAATTGCTGATAAAATATTGGATGCTCAGTGGGGAAAAAATGGGGTGAAGAAAAGTTGAACGAGATGATGAAAGAGAAAGTCGAGTCATACTGAATATTATAATGGGACATGGGACGCATCAAATCAGCACATCAAATTAATGTATTAAAATATTCAGTATCGTAAATTGGTAGCAATCATTTATATCAAATCAATGTATCAAAATATTCAGTAGCGTAGTCACGTGCATAACTTTATATATATTACTTATATGGTATTATGTATCAAAATATTAAGTCTCGTAATCATGTGTCATAGAAATTTTGATAATGTATTACTTACAAATTATCATGATTTATTTGGGAAATCGATGCATGTAAATTAATAGCGGTCATTGATATCAAAATATTTAGTATTGCAATCATGTATCACACAACCTTTTTTTTTTTTTTTTTGGAATCATATATCATACATCTTTTGATAATGTATTTAAATTCTGTTGGGGAGAAGAACTACAATGACATCTAAATTCTAAATAAGCCACAGTAATCTTTTTTTAATTAGCAGTCAACCATACAACTTTTAGCGGTCATATTAATATTTTTTTAATTAGTTACTAAATTGTTATTAATTATTTTTATTTAAAAAGTTAAAATAAACTAATTAAATACCTTCCAGATACTTATGTTATATATTAGAAAAATAAGGATAATGAATAAATTTAATTCAATCTCTAAAAAAATGACAATTTTCAAGTAAAAAAGGATAATGAGTAAATTTAAAATTCAATCACTACAAATAAATCTATCAATGAGAATCAGATCGAAATCTATTAGATTACATTCATATTACGTCAAATATAAATAAAAGATTACATTAAGATATTATAAAATAATTAATAACTCTAATAATAAATATTTAACACCTAAAAATGTGAAGGGTAAATATGATAATAAACAGTGTAAAAATGCAAAAAAAAAAAAAAAACTTACATGCAAATGTGAAACATAACTCTAAAAAATGGTGTAAGACGTAATTTCCTCTCTTTTTTTTTTTTAATTTTGCAGCCCATTGTTAATGAAAAAAGAAGCTTAAAGACAAGCCCACTCTTAACTCAAAACTTGGGCCCAAAATTTAATTATCAAATCAAGATCCAATCCGTCCAAGCCTAAAGCATCAACATTGTATATTCCTCCTTCAACACCTCGAACGAACATCCCAGGAAAATAAGATATCATCATCAACTGATGGTCACCGGAGCTGGACAAACCTCCTGATGGGTTTAATGATCCAGCCCATGAAGTCGGTTCAATATTTGAGGACTATTAGTGTAATAAGTGGGTTAATAATTTAATAAAACTAAACCGACATTGGCTATAATTTGGACCGAATGGAAAGAGACGAATTCTTGGGCTTTACCTTTTTTGCATGAATTGGTTTCCTTGGTGGCTACGTAACTGTGACAAATTGGAGTGTTATATTTATTGGTGCTTGGGTTACGAATTAAAAGTCCAAGAAACATAAGCATTATATAAGCATCACATACACACGCACTTATCAAGAGAAATAAGAGAGGAAAGTCAAGGTTTTCTCGAAGTTAATTCTTAAAATGGTATATGTGATATTTCTCTTCATCTCTTGTATTTATTGGAGTCCATTTATATTGTTAGATGAAATTTATTGTGTGTCAAGAATAGTATTCTTGATGCATTGCGTGGTTGTAGTAGTATGTAGTTACATCTAAATTTAGGGTAAGAATCTTGAGAAGATAAATATATTGTATTCTTATTATTATTATTATTTGATGATAGTGGAAGTTGTTAGTTTACTCCGTTGATTTTCCCTTTTCATTGGAGGGTTTAACGACATAAAATAAATCTTTGTGTTATTTACTTTTTCAAACAAATATTATTATTTAACATATTAATTGCCTATTTTAATCACACAGTTTAAAAAATTGATTAAATTTCTAACAGTGATATTAGAGCCTAGACTGAATTGTGTAGATTAAAATAGATGACTCAACTAATAGTGTTATGATCAATGTTCAAAAAACCAAACTAGACTAAATTGTGTGGATTAAAATAAATGACCCTAGTAGTGTTATGATCAATGTTCAAAAAACCAAATTAGACCGGTCAATTCAATTGGAAAAACTGGGAAGTGGTCCAAAATATTGTCCCGTTACAGCTCAAAACCTTGCCATTTGAAACCCAATCAAATTGCCAATTCAACTACAAAACTAGCGGCGGGTTTACCATTTTCCTGGCTTCTTATTTAAATTTTTTACACAAAATTTGGACTAAATTCCTCCAATTCTCAGCCCACCCCAAGTCCACCTTTACGCAGGAACATTTTGTGTGTTTGTATTTAAGAATCCTCTGTTAAGTTCTCGAATACCATTTTTAACACAGAGTTAGAACAGCTCTGACCTTAGCGTAACGCCCAAAATTTATAAGGCACAATCCCCATGCCTTTAAATAGAGGATCCGATGTGGGATTCTCTAAAACTTGCACATTCAGTATCCACTGAGCCTTTTATAGCACAAAATTCACTGCTTTCAAATATGATCTCCGATGTGGGAAGTCAATTTAAAAGAATTATGGTCAATACACTTGCAATATTAGTCTATTTATTTATTATATATTTATTTATGATGAAGCAAAACGTCATTTTACTAAGTAATAACATGCTATGATAATTATAAACACTTTGGTTTGTTGTCTTTTATTATTCGTTTTTGCAATATTTATGTTTTGAGGTCTGTATATATTATCAAGAATTTGTGAAGTTGTTTTAAATTATAATATATTTGTTGATTCATTTGAGTAATGTTGTAATATTATAAACAAAAAATACAAAACTATATTGTGAAATTATGATTTTTTTACTGTGTATGTTGAGAAGTCAAAAAAATAATTAATATATGGCATTTTTATAATTTTAAGACTTTATTTTTGAAATTTTTAATTTCAATGGTTCGACCTGGTTCAACCTTTCGACCTTTGAACTGTTGGCTTTTCCGGTTCGCTAGCCTGTTCAAAACTGAACACTGGCTATGATTAGGCTTACTAAGCATAATTGGGTGACATTAAAACCTAGAATGGAGGATATCCATTATTGGAAAGATTTGCATGATCCTATTGATGGTAATGATTCCAAACCAGAAGATATGACAAATACGGAATGATATAAACTGCACAGGAAAGCCATTAAGACGATAAGACAGTAGGTGGATAACAGTGTCTTTCATTACGTGGTAGATGGGACTGATGGAAATAAATAGTGGACAACATTGGAGTCTATATTTGAGAAGAAAACTATAGCCAGAAAGTCCTTTCTGATCAGAGACTTGGTCAATATAAAATATAAGGATGGCACGAGCTTGACAAAGCACTTGAATAATTTTCAAAGCATTATAAATCAACTGGTGGCTATGGGAATGACTCACATTACTGCTTTTGAGTTCTTTTCCAAGCAGTTGAGACACCTTCATTTGACTATTAGAACATCTCTAATGGCTAGTCTAGGTTGTATATAACATGGAAGAGAAATAGAAAGTAGTCTATATGATGTGGTTAAATAGACATTGAATTATCTAACTTCTTCTCCAATGGTCTCTGTAGATGTAGATAAATCAAGAGACATGAAGAGAGAAATGGAGATTGTGCAGAGAGGGAGCAAGAGATTATTTTGCATGTTTCAAGAGAGATGAGAGAGAAAAAGAGTAAAATATCAATAAGATGCAAGAGAGATGAGAGAGAAAAATAATAAAATAATATTACAATGTACAATCAGCAAGTCTAGAAGGCTGAGTTAGACATTCTTGTTCACAAAGTCCATTTTTATTTTTGCCAATTCACTTCACAAGATGAGAAGTCACCACCATTGGAGCAAGGTTTTTTCCTAAAAGATGTCTAAGTCTAATGTGGCACACCAATTTTTTCAAAATAGACTGCTATTGGATATGCTCTTAGTAACTCTGGTCTAGATGGTGTGTTATCTATGGATTCCGAAGAACAGTATGCAGGATGAGGAAATCAGAAGAAAGTCTACAGGTTTACATGTAGGATCAGATTTCAAATAATACATTGGCTCTTGTTTCAGAAGATCACAGAGGTAGAAGTAAGAACAGAAGGCAAAGGCGTCATAGCAAGTTTAGAGGCAGGTCAAAGTCAAAAAATAAGAAGAATACGGGTTGTCACTGCAGCAAGGAGGGTCATTTAAAAAGAAATTGCAAGATCTAGTTGAGAGAAAAAACGGAGGGTAACAATTAAAAAAAAAAAGATGATAACAAGAATATTGTAGGTGTGCTGACTAGTGACGTACTCTCTTGTGTAGTGGGTCAATGCCTACATGTTGGAGACCCTTTTACCGAGTGGCATGTTGATAGCGGTGCCTCATACCATGTTTGTAGAAATATTAACTTGTTTACTACATACAGAGCTGGTGATTATGGCCAGTAAAATGTGGCTAACTCTTCATGTTAGGTTTTTGCTACCTAATAAACACGGGATGATGATGGATATAGTGGGATTCGGTTCATTTATTGTCCAAAGGCTAAAGCTAATGATTGGATAAGTTAACAACACCAATGTCACAACCAATTGGTAACCAGGGACCAAGAAGGATCAAGAGCAATATTTTAAGTGGCTACTTTAACGTGTTCAACACATTTACTTGAATAAGCCCTCCAAAACACACGCTTAACCGTTTGTTTTTAGTATGCACTTTTTTCCTTATATGGTTGATATGGTGTCCTGGTAATTTGTTTCTTAGTTGGGAAATTATTCCTTTCCATTGGTGGGTTTATGCCTTAGTAAGAAGGAGACAATGGTAATCGGGAGAAATAGACTCTTCCATATTTTGTCCCGTTGTTTACTCTATAAAAGTGATTTTGTTTTTCTTCCTAAGACCAACCGAATAGACTATCTTTTGTATTGTGAAAGAGAGTTGAACATTGCCTATCTTCTTGATGAAGAAAACCCTGGCCTTCTCTTGAGATCGGAAGAGCTGATTTGCTCTTGGGTTCCAACTGTGTTAAGCTGTGAAAGCTTTAAAATGTTTCTTTTATAAGATTTAGCCCAGATACATTATGGTAATTTCCGGGACGAAATTATTTTAAGGGTGGTAGATTGTAATGACTTACGAAATTTACCTACTTGCATTATGACGTTTTATTGTTGAATAGAATTATTAAATTATTTAATGATTAAAGTGAACAAAAAAAAAAAGGAAAATGCGCAATATGTTAAAAATTATAAGAAACGACTTTAACTATTCACTTTAGAATACTTTAACTTTTCTTATAGTTAATGATTTTAGAGTTTTCAAAATGCTATTACGTAGTGATCTACAAGTGCTTTGCATAGACATCAAGAACTCTTTATTTGGACTTCATGAAGTTTCAAAATTAAGTCAAAAAACTAGTCGACGAACAAAAAAAAAAAAACCAAAATGGAAAAAAAATAATGTGGGGAAAAATAGGTAAAAACGTGTAAGGTTTTACATGGTTAAAATTGACAACCTACTTGGCAACTCTGCATAGGACATTAACTCCATTGAATAAGAGAAGATTGTGCGACTCTTTTGCACTAACCACCCCCTCCCCATCTATAAACTAATTCTTGATCCCTTATACATTGGCCCATGGCCATTTTGGCCCCCAACTATCAAATACATTCTTTACACGAGGAAATTCTATAATCATGCACCAAAATAATAGAGTAGGAATGTTTGTAATAAATGGAAGACTATAAATGTGTAGAAGACAAGAAGAATGAGATTTGGGTGTCGAGCCCCTCTTTCAGTTGTGTTTGCCTCTATTTATAGTATACATTTACCCCTTGCTTGGGTATAATGATTACAAGCATTTAATATGGCCCCACATGGGTGACGCAAGGGTGTAATCGTCTGAGATTAGACATTCACTTTTTAACTATTGGTTGTCTGAACCAGGCATAGGACAAGTAACTTCCATATTGCATTTAATGCTGGAGTCCCATCAGCCGTCAGTGATAAGGTTCCTCACGTGGGTTCCCATACTACTGTTGAGTTGGCATGCCCGTTGGGCTTGCTAGGTCGCGGCTTTTGGTCGAGGCACCTGTGAGCTCACTGGTGAGGTACTCGTATGTCCTAAACCGCAGGAGCGGGGGAACAAAGCCTTATCCTTTAGGTCGCTAATTCAGGTCATTAGATCTATTGGTCATTGGGTTAGGCGAGGCACTTAGGGCCTGCTTCCAAGAACCAGTGACCGTTGACCTCCGTTGATCTTTAATCCTCTATGACCTGGTGGATACTAAATACCCCCTCAAGGTCGCTGTTCATAGAGCTCAGGGCTAGCGACCTTGAAGATTCGCTGACAGTTATCTTTGGATTTTTTAC